>VZRV01004953.1:1021901-1069558 GCA_013398115.1 Falcunculus frontatus | reverse complement strand
TAAAGGCTGGTAGCTGGGCCAGTTTGGAAAAAACCACGCGACGGAAAAGAGACCTCTATTTCCTCAGATTAACAGAGAGAGACTTTTAAGAATTGTGAATGCTGACCAAAATCAAGTGTTTTGCTATTATTTGTGCTGGAGGAAGTGGGGGGGGAGGGGGGGGGTGTTGGAGGAAAAAGGGGTTTTTATCTTAATCTCTTATTTCATTTTACTCTTAACTCTGTTGGTAATAAAATTTTCTTTCATATTCTTTAAGTTTGAGCCTGCTTTGCCTTTCTTCAAACCTCTTATCTCACAGAAAGTAAGAAATGCGAACTAAACCACTACATTTAATTGGTGTTTCTGCCCGGTTAACGAACCAAACCCGCTACAGCCCTCCACTCTAACACACTTAAGACTAGGACCTATCTGCTGTGATGATCACTGAATCCTATTGCAATGTTCACTCCTTTATTTGAAATGTCCATTTACAGATGTTTCCCCTTACACAAGTGTCTCAGTCACGGCTCAAATCTGGGAAACTCTAACCGTAAATATTTCCACCAATATTTAATTTTTGCATTGCGTTTTTCCATGTTTTATAAGTAACCTGATTCTATAAGCAGTGGGAAAGGCAATAGCCTTCAAGCACATTAATCCTGAATCCCTTTCCTGACAGTTGTTGTATTGGTCCCAAAAGACAGTCTTTGAGATCCACACCTTAGTTTTGCTGATTTTTTTTCTGTCATTCTAAGGTCTATAGGAGGCAAACTGTGTAACACTGCTTAACACAGCCACAAGTGGCAGATTCATAATGCCAATACTGAAGAGTTCAAATTAACTGTTGAACACTTGCCATCTCTACTACCTTCCTCTTTCACTCATACATTTTCAGCAATGTCACGTTCCTTGGTATAGGTCTCTCTCCTCCGACACATTCTTCAATGGTTCCTTTTTTATCCAACAGGTGTCTAACATAAAACATATACACTATCAAAGGAATAGGTAGCAAATTCCAGGACTTCCTGCTTCCAGCCAGATGTCCTTACTGCTACGGCATGAGATTCCTTCCTACCATGCAACTTTACCTTCTAGGAGACATGATGTCCCAGCACCAATGGGAGTGGGTGACTGTGCTCTACAGACACATGGGATGAAGATCTCGGCATACTGCTGGCATGCAGGGGAATTATAGACCACGAGATCATTTCAATCCTAGTCTGGTGCAGAAAGCAATCATTTTTTTCCCCCTAGGACCATGCTTGCACTTTGGTGCTTTGGTGATTCACAAATCACTGTTTTTTGAAGGTACTCAGATCAACATAGGACCATTACATCCAAATGCCATCCAGGTGCTCAGTGATACAAGGCAGCTGCTATGTTTGCAGGACCATAGCAGGCTCCATCACTTTCCTGGTCCCTGGAGCTCTCTCCTCATCAAACTTGTGGCTGCACAGCAGACCTTGGATTGCCAAAAGTGTTATCCCTGCTGGGGCCAGGTTCTGAGAACATGCCCTTCCTCCACCATGTGGCTTCCCTATTTAAGATGTTCAGCTGTCCCATCAAGCTCTTTGCTTGAGGCTCCCTTTCTTCTGGCTTTCTCTTGAACAACTTGCAGCAGCCAAGGAGAGGAAGCAACAAGGGTTTCTGCCAAGCCATGCAGTAGCAGCCTCTTTCTTGCAGGACAGCTCAAGGATTAGTGATGAAATAAGCTCCTTCTGCTTCCTAAAACCTTTCAGCTCCACATCTCATGACTCTGAGATGAACACTGCACCCACATGTGACAGGGGGAGCACACCTGCTTGAGACAAAAGAGAGAGAAGGAAAATGGACTAATGGAGTCAGCGATGTAGCCCACTAGGTGTCACATCTGGGGAAGAGGAGAGCTTCCATTCCTTGCTACAGAGTTTATACATGACATTTTTGCAAGGTACATGTAGATTAGAAAGCTGATTCAGTTATTGTGGCACAAATTAGAACCCAGTACTCACTTTTATACATGAATGCCGTATCAGTCCTTTTCAGAGTCATATATCTCTCCTAGCTCAGTTAAGTCCTGAAAATAGTCATAGAATTATAGAACAGCCCTGGTTGGAATTGGACCTTCAAAGCTCATCTAGTCCAACTTTTCAAAGGAAAGAGAGCATAGAGGAGATTATCTAGCACCCTGACCAATTGTGTCTTGAAAACCTCTAACCATGGAGACTCAACTAAATCTCTTGCTTGAAGGCAAGTCACTTCAACAGGAACCAGTTAACAATACAGGGCTGATAGGATGAGTGGGAGAACTAAATTCATGGAAGAGCGAGAAGGGCAAGTGAGGGTTCCCCTGAGCTTCTGGATGGAAAGGGATGCAGCAGTTTCTCCCCTACCAGTCATACTCCCAAAGAAAGGAGTTACCCAGCTTGAAGGACAGCATCTGCTTTACTTTCTTCTTCTCAGTTTTTAAATTTTGTTTATTTATAAGAGCAGAGTCCCACTTGCCCTTGCACTAGAGCACTTTCCAGGGGGAGAAGCTCTCAAGCAGTGGGATGTGGCAGAGGGAAGAAGGGTAGGACTGACACATGAACCAGCACAGCAGGGGCTGAGAGGCTGCTGAAGGAAGCAGGATGCCAGCTCGGCATGTCCCGGAGGCAACCCTTTCTAGGGACTGGAAGGGCCTACTTGAAATTTTCTGCACTTCGGAAGGCTACCACATTGACTGAAACAGACTGGAAGCAGAGATTGCTGCTGCAAGGACACACTCATCCTTGTATTTCTGTTCTGCTGCAACAAGGGAGTAAAGAGGAGGTCCCCATACTGTTGGTGTCTAAGTTTAATTTCCCTCCCTGTGTAAAAGACCTATAATACCTTGAATCATTGAGGCTTTCTAATATTTCCTGGAAATATTCTAATTCTTTGGCTATTACATAGACTTCTGCCAAATACCTGAGTATTTAGACCTTAATAGGATTTGGGATCATTAGTCCTTGCATTGGGAAGAAGCATGGAACCCATCTCCATTTGTGATGATTTGAGAAGCAAGACCTATTAATTTTCTGCTGTGTTTCTTCTCCCATTTCCATGCTGGTGATTTACATGAGGGATTAATTAATCTTAAAATGTGTTTAAAACCAGCTTATATTAAAGTAAAGCATACAATATTTCTGAGATTGTGTTTAGTTTCAGATCTGTGATTTTTTTATCTTCTGAAGCTCATTCACCTTTATTGGTCCACACTTTCAAGTCCATTTCTGACTGACGCAACTACAAATTTCCAAAAGCAGGATAACCATCAATTGATTCTGACAGTTCATTTCCTGATTCAATCCTGACTGTAATCATACTGATTTGATGCATCACTTGTTGGCAGGAACATGATTCAGTATTCAATCATAAGGCAATGTTTTGATGAAAAGTTCTCCGCACATATAGAAAATATAATTGTACTACAATGCATTTAACTGCCCATTGCTGTTGCAAGCATATGTTGTCCTAGGATTTCTCCTAGGAAAACTACTTAGACATACTGAATGATAATAACTGCCACTAAATCAGGACAGCGTTAACATCATTGTCACTTAATGTGGATTAATTTAACCAGTGCTAATGCATGTAAAAAATAATTAACCAGAAGTTCAATATGTATAAAGAGTATGCTTTAACCTTTACAACAGATCAGCTAAATAAAGATAAATTCTGTAAAGTTCACTCATTGTTCCATAGACCTTAGTAAAGAGCAAAGGATTTCTGAAGTTTGCTTTACAAGGAGAGCTCATGAGCATCAGTCAAAAATTTTTTGTTCATCTTGGAATGAAAATCCTTATGAGGTTTTGTAACATTCTTTACATTCTTTATATTTGCATACACAAATTCCTTGTCTTTTATTTTCACTATCTATGAATATGTAATTGCAAGAGACCTTATGAGAAACAAGAGGAAAAAATAGTGCTCTGGGATGTTGGTTATGAAGACATAGAGTACCTCACAGTGTCAAAATAGGAAGCATTATTTACACAGTTCTGTTTCTGAAGAATAGTCTGTACAATGACAATTTATTCAGCAATTCAGTGTCAAAGTTTATACAGTCCATGCTGAACATTTTGATATTCTCTGGTTTTGAGGGTCTTAATTCATGGTAACTCTTTTTTTCCAGCATGAAGAGCAAACAGACTAGATACATGTACAAAGCTAGCTTACGCCTCCTCAATATTGCATGTAGAAATTTTGCAATGTTGATATTGCATCAACAAAATCTTCGAATTGCATCAAAGAAATCTTTGCCAACTAATTTCTTCTTTGGCAGGGTATGGGGCTGCTTTTTGAGCTGGAGCATGCTACTCACTTTGATTCAGTGTAGGATCAAGCCCTACATATTTTATTTAGGAAAAAAATTATGAAGTGAATTATGTTAATAAATGTTGAAGAGACTAGAGAAAGATGTATCAAGGGTTGAAAAAGCAGAGCTAATGAGGTTTGACAGGTTAACTTTCCTGGAATTTGCCTAGGGTATCCCCTCAAGAAGTAGATGATTTCAAAATCAGCATCCTTGAATGAGCTTTTGCATAAGCTTTACCTTTCTCCTCCTAAGTGTTACAGGGGGAAAAAAGTTAAGTGTCTGTAAAAGCAAATAAAGAGAAATTTTAAGGGAAGATAAAGAGATCCAACAGCATGTTCCCAGGGGAAATGTGAAAGGAGAGCACAAATGAATCTTTCTGTAGGCAAATGGAAGAGAAATTTTGTCTGGTTTAACTAGCAGCGGGTATAGCTGGTACTCATAAGAATAGCATGGTGCCAGCTTGTCTACAGTTATCAGTACATATATATAGCAGTCAGTATGAATGTGACAGCCAGGGAGTGCCCTGTGGTAGAAAGAAACCTAAGCCAGCTTCAAACTAGCGAGCGTAGTACCAGCAGCCATCTATTGTAGCAGAACAGACATGGATGGAGTCTGCAAAACCAACACTGCAGGAAGAGAAAATTACCCTGAAATCCTAAATAACCATAGAAATTAAAGCTTAATAGAAGTTTAAATGGAAATAGTGCCTGCTGTTAAGGAGAACTGAACAATTCAAGGTAGCTGGTGGCCTCAAGTTTCTGTGGACCCTGACAGCCTATAGATGTTTTGGTGCTGGCCACCAAAGCTATCAGCAGATGGATCTGGCTGAGAACTCCTACATGAGAAATACATGAAGATATTTGCAGAGATACTGGGCTGGCAAAAGTTGAACCATTTTCACATCTACTTGTTCTGCATTGTAGCACTGCAGTATCAGTTAACTTGCAGTAGGCGAGTTAACCAGCTGTGTCCCATCTCTCAATCATTTCCATCCATTGTAGGAAATGAGTCAATATGCAGAATACTGTTACAATAATTCATCAACCCGAAATCAAAAGCTCAAGCACAGCCTCAGAAATAATGAGATATACTTCAGTTTGATATAAATTGCACTTAGCTGCATTGAAAACTTCATAATCACCTAATTTAAAGCACAGCAACACAGGGGGAAAATCTTTCTAGACAGCTATTTAGACTGGTTTTCTCTGACATTAGCAGAGATGGAAACTGATGGAATGGATCTAAATGCCTCCTTCCAAGCCACTGACTCTAATGAACATCCCAAATCCACTTCCAACTAAGCACCTTCCAGTTATAATATCGAATTACATTTCAGTCATTTTTTATAAAAGATGAGAAATTTAATTGAGGCATTTTATCACTACAGTACAGTACCTGATCAAAAGAAGTTATTAAAACCATAAAGCAGTCTGCTCCAGTAGAAGATTCTGAAAAATTAGAAATTTTGGACCACCTGAAATCTGGAGGGCCCTTGAGAGAGAGTCCTCCTCCAGCACTGTGTCTGCTGCTCCTAAGACCAGCTTTCAATTGCTACTTGGGAATTCTGCTGTTGCATTAGGTTTGCAGATATGAGGGGGTTTTAGCAAAAAGGAAGTTTAAATGCTTTCCAAGCTGCATTCATGTATGAGATATGATTTAAAATCTTTGTCACAAGTTCAGTTTAAGAGTGGCAGCATCATTCTGAATCCACCCGGATTTTTTAGAAAGAATTTAGCGGTAATTTTCAAGTTCTGCATTTGCCCACCCAGCTTGCTGGCAATGTCTGACCATTTGTTTTAAATCCTGTCACACCACTTTTTTCCCCTTTGCTTCGGGAAACAGTCACAAAAGTAACAATTAAAGCACATTGATTGATAAAAACTGGTTTGTGGCGAGTCAATTAGAGGCCCAAACAAGTAAATCTATTCCAGTCAGCTTCAGAACAGCACTCAGGCTAAATCACCAAGGTAGTCACTTGCAGGGGTATACACTGTGTGCAAAGTGTTATCTGACTGGCAAAGACTGCAGTGATGTGAACCCTGCAGCTGCTTTAAAAATGAGCCCTGAAAAAATCCCCACACCTGTATTTACAGCCTGCAGTAAGACTAAAGCACAAATTAAACGCTCCTTCAAATCTAATGGCTTTTCAGCAGGCTGTATTGGTAGATCCTTTAGGGTCTGAGAAGACACAATGCCAACAGCCCTTCCATTGCTCTTGATGAGAAATAATGGAGGCAGGCATTATTTGACAACAAGCAGTCACTCTGTCCTAAAGAAAAACAGAATGGCAAAGGAAGAAATGGAGAGGGAAAGCTTTTCTGGCTGTCCAGCTTCCATATAGATGCTCCAAATCAAGTTGCACTGAAATACTTCATATTGTTTGGGGTTTCCTTGCAAGTTGGAAGGCTGGTTTTGAGGGTGTGAGCAGTTTCTATTTTGTTTTGGGTTTCTGCACTGCAAAACAATCTACAGTCAAATTATCAAGCACATTATGCAACACAAAGGCTGGGATATTCTAGTTAATCTGCCACAAAATTAGTGTCTTACTAACTATTACATGGTGGTTCTATATCCCAAGCATCACTTACAGGCATATGAAGAATACTTTGGCCCCAAATCTATGAGACTGTCAGTAGTTGGGGGGAAAAAGCCAGTACTTGGGCTGTGACACTGGCAATGTAACACAGGCTCATGCTTTCATGTATGTATTGCAATGACAAGGCAAAAAGACTGACCTGGGATATTTTCCTACACCAGGCAGAAGTAACTGGATATATATGTAAAGCTGAGCACACACATGTATTTCCCACAAATATATATTAGCAACATTATGTTTGAGGATCAAAAAGAAAATAACTCTAGCAATCACATAAAACTTTATTGCCTATGCGCTGAAACACTGTCTGTGTGGGATAAATTATTTTTTAGCTCTTTTAGTCCAGTAATTGTGTCTCATTTGAAATGGAAAAAAAAATATCCTTCTTAGGAACACATCTGTGAAAAATATCCAAATAAAGATTTGTACAAAAATCAATTCTAGGAAATCTAAAAATTCTGGTTTGAATGATAGAAGATTCTTATAAAAGCTATTATTTTTAAACTTCTTTTTCTGACATAGTTTTGTAAAATTCTGGTGAGTGATATGAATTGCTGGGTTTAAAATGCGCAAAAACTAAATGCATTGGAAAATCTACAGCCTATTTTTTCTTTACCTTCTAGGAATTCATATTAAAATATAAAATGGACTTTTTTTGTCTTTAAAAAATTAAAACTTTAATTGCTACACATAAGCAGAATTCTTAAATTAAAAAAAAAATCAAATGAGCTACGTTTAACTCTTAGTTTATGCCAGTTTCAGAAAATGAAGGTTGTTGAATCAGGAGCATCCTTTAGCCACCTTCTCTGAGGTAGCTGCCTTTAAAAAAAAGAAAAAAAAATTAGTCTTTTTAGCTATAATGCATTTCTATTCTCCACTGGCATCCGTCTAACAGACAGAACTGGTCCTTCAGCAGTCCTGCAGTTTAACACAGATACGTGTCTTGCCAGCTCCTCTTTCTGCATCAGGTTGGGAGCAGTGAAATTATCATCCCCATTTCTCAAAGCAAGAGCTCCACCATTTGTTGGCCAGCAGCAGTGCATCCTTCCACATGCTTCCAAAGGAGAGACAAGGAAACGGAAGCCAAAGTTTCCCTAACTGGGTGACATTTCAGAGGCAATGCATGTAGTCGTTCACTAGAGTTACCTTTGCAATGAACAGAGAGCTGTAGAATTTCTGCTCCCAAGACACTCTTACTGCAGGGTAAAGTCTCATTTTTCACAGTGCTGAGGAATGGGGTGAGAAAAAGCCCAAGAAGGGGAGTAGGGCACTGTGACTTGTGCAGAGCTAAGAATCGAGTGTTTCCAGGGAGATTCAGCATCTCCCTTGCCTGGCACTAAGTGACTGGAACCCTGTTGGCAGACAGGGAGAGGGCTGTTGGCACTGCAGTGCCTGAGGTACCAGTACCACGGGATATAAATATACCAGTTACAATGGGAATTTCCCAGTTTTGTGGCATTTTGAAGTTTTGTCTGGTTTTCAGCTAGGGTGGACTTGACTTAATTTCTACTCAGTAGCTGTTACAGTGCTATTTTTTGGGTTTGGAATGAGAATGGTGTTGATAAAACACGGATGTTTTGGGTTTTTGCTAAGTCATGTTTGTTCTAAGTCAAGGACTTTTTTTCCTGGTCTCATACTCTGCCAGTGAGGAGCTACAAAAAAAACCAAAAAAAACCCTAATTGTGTGGGAATATATCTGGGACAGATGACCTGAACTGACCCAATTTACTTTACTTTTTATTATTAAACTGTTCTTATCTCAACATACAAGCTTTACTTCAATTCTCCTCCCCATTCCACCAGGGTGGGGGGGAAGAAAGGGAGGGTTGAGCCAGTGGCTGTGTGGTATTTCGTCTCCAGTTGGGTTTAAAATCATGACAGTTCTTTTTGGCATCCAATGTGAGGCCCAAAGGGTTGAAATAAGGACAGATCCAACCAGAGCGTGTTGAAAGAAAATTATTATAAACATTCACTGTATTGGTTTAACAGCTGCTAGTTACAATTTGGACTTATCTGCTCTCATTCTCACAGCATTTTGTCTGTATTATACCGGTTGTACCTTACTTGCAGTACGTGTCCTCTGCATGTATTTTGTAGGATGGGCTTATGATACGACAGTGTCACTGTTTGGGACACCAGTCTGGGGTATGTATTCAGTATTGCAGGCACCTTTGTGCTTCGGGAGTCATCTTCTCAAAACAATTAATAATCACACCTTTGGTTTTTTCTCCTCAGAGGAACAACCTCTGGGGAAGACACCTTCCTATTCTTTTCTCCTATCCTTTTTTACTTCCTTGTCCTCCAGGCTGATTACCATAGTTGAGAATTTTAAAGATTTTGAATATCCTTTGACTACCCTTGAAACCAAACACGTTGTCCTTGGAACAAGTGTCTATATAGAACAAAAATTAAAGGCCAGCAGATGTTTCTGAATTATTTTTTTTTACAAGCCCATTCAAACTTTAATAAAATGTCCAGGTTGCAGAAACTGAAATCTCTGAGGTTTTCAGTAGAGATTAGAGGAAATGTGGGGTTGCACTGTTTCTGAGGAAGCATGAACTCAGGATAGGATCATAGAATGGCTTGAGTTGGAAGGAACCTCAAAGATCACCTAGTTCTAACACTTCTGCCATGAGCTTGGACACCTTTCTTTAGACCAGGTTGCTCCAAGTCCCACCCACCTTGGCCTTGCACACTTCCAGGGTTGGGGCATCCACAACTCCTTTAAGCAACCTGTTCCAGAGGCTTACCACCCTCATCATAAAGTATCATAGAATGTAATATGAATCTCCCTGGGGTAGTAAATGTGAGTGAAAAATAAGGTGCAAATGCCAGATTAGGTTTTGAGTAGATTTCCATAGTCCTCACAGTATTATAATTACAAAACCTCAGATTTTGTAAATTAAATGGTCAGTTTTGATATGTAGGGAAGAATTTCACTTCGGAATAAAGGACCCAAAGTGCACTTTCTGCCTTTTCACAATGTTCCCAGGCCTTGTGCATTTGTATTTCAGGACCCTACTTTCATAACCTCATATTTTCATCAAAGAACAGGAATTGCTGCAGTGATCTCCTCAGACAACTCCAGCAGCAGGCACTGTAACCTCAGTCTCTCAGAAATCCAGATATTTGACGGACTAATGAAACCATGATGTTTACCAGGCCTGGGCCACACAACACCAGTCACAGGTTTTCCTTCCTGCAGCAGCTTTTCCTGTTGTACACGAAACATATTCCCATCCATCTCATACACCGTGTGCCTGTGTAGATTGAACTTCTCATGGCATGAACTTTAATGGGCTGTGGAGCAAGGGGGAAAGAGACACAGGCAGACAGAGGGAGCATATCCCCACTCTGATCCATCCTGTCTGTTCTGGCTTTGCAGGAGTGACCCATGTACCTTCCTGAAGCCTTCTGCTGTCTGTTGTCTCATTACCACTGTACATTTGTGTATCAATGTGCATGTGTTGATGTGTCTGTGTGCATGACAGGTACGTGTGCATACAGCTCTGTGCACGTTACTGTGTAAGGATGGATATTATAATCTGCCTATAGATCATGCCTTACATTAGGTATTGCATATTAAATGCAGCACAGGATGTTGTACGAGTCAATCTTCAACTAAAGCTCACAAGCAACTTGAGACGTGTTTGTTTTTAAAGCTTCAGATTTATTTACAAGGGTGGGGGCTGTCTGAGGCCCGGCAGCACTGGTGGCTGCTGCACCCAGGCTCCAACAGTCTGTGGTGTGACTGAGACCATAGTTCCAAAGGACTCCCCACTCTGGCCAGGATCATGTCCTTTTCCAGGTGACAGTCTCCCTTCAGACGTGAATAAATATTTAAGGTACTCATTCTTCTTATGACATAATTGAAAGCATATCTGAAGCCCCATGCATCAGAGATTCAAAAGGAGTATTTTCAAATTCAGAATAAAGCCAAAATAACTGCCCTGCTTTTGGAAATCTGTTCCTCCTTCAGTGAGAAGCTGAAGAAACTCCAAAGAATTGCAGAAGCTTTTATAAGAAAATTAATGAGAAAACTCCTACTGAACTATCTGCTCCATAATTAAAAAATGAGAAATGCTGTCTTTGGGCATTGACTTATGAAACAAAATTAAAATATCCATAAAATCACAAAAGATTGTAATACATTACTAATTCAGAAACCTTAATAATACTCTACAAAGGAGACAAGTGTGATTAGCTTAAGAGTGCTTACAGGTTTCAAAATCTTTAAAATAATAGTAGTTCCTGAGATAAGAATGGAAAAAAAATCTTCATATTTTAAAGGGCATGCCACGACTTTCTGGAATCCTGGAAAGACTTCTAGATGCCAGCAACTTTTGAATCTATGTGTGGACACCTAAATTGTTTTACATTCTAGTACAGGAAATATATAGCAATATCATCTTATACTTCTCATTTGGACCTTCAAGCATAATATTCTGCATTTTTTATACATGGCGAGGATTCAGAATTGTTCTCACAAGACTGGCAGGTCACTTAAACTTGCATTATATAATATCAGAACAATGCATTTATTACCATAACTTACTAATAAATAAATCAGAATATTTCTAGAGTCAAATATTGTTATGCTTTTTTTTCCTCTTGGGAGAAGGAGAAGGGTGGAATGTCACACTGTGTGACAAATGAAAATGACCTGAGCCCTTCTGCTTTTATGATCTGTCAATATCTTTCTGGTAATAAGATGCCCATAACTAAACACAGCATTGCAAGAGCATGTTTTGCATCCTAAAACCACATAAAGAAAGATTATTAGCTTCCTACTCCAATAGAGGATGATAGGGTGCCTGGTGAATGCAACCCAAAACCACATTGACCTTTCTTTCATAGGCACAACGTATTGGAAGCTCATGTCTAATTTGTTACTTAATATCCCTTGGGATTTTTAAAATTGGACTGGAAAAGATAAAAGGGAAACTATGAGTCTCACTTCGGCAAATGGATGGACTTTTTATTTTAAAAGGTAGTTTCCATTCTGGTTTCTCTTATCTTTTATTGTTGTTTCAAAGCAACAATTTTACAAATATAAATCCACACTGAATGACTAATTATTCTATTTCCAGTGGATTACTTTATATGAACCAAATCCTGATTGCTTTGGTAATATGAGGTGAGCCTTAGAATTAAAGTTACTAGTTCAGTGCATTAAGTAACGAGGAGCTGGCTGAAGAATTGCAATCAGAGGTAAGATATAAGCAGTGAGTAAATAGTATTTCATAAATTACAATTTCTATTAAATATGGAATTTTTTTAATCACAAACTAATTAAAGAGACAAGTAAGATAATTAAAGAGACTGTATTTTTTATAAATTTAACCAGCTGAAAGCTTTTTTTCAAATAAGTGTTCATCTCTATTAACTCCTCTTGCCAAACCCTGAGTGTTCAGAGACACGAGATGGTCCCCTCATTTAATGTTAGGAGAGCCTGGTGCCCTAACTTTGTATCCCTAAAGGCAGTGTGTAATGCAGCTGGAATGCTAATGGGTGACATGTTGCAGGAAAAAGGAAGCAGGTTATCATATTTGGGACATTGACAACTCAAAGTGTTGGGTGATACTAAACAACAATAGTCACTTGACTAACACGATAGCATTAGAAAAGCCAAGTCCTGACCTGTAACTAAGATATGTCATGCTCAGAAAGTGGATTAAGTTCAAAATGAAATGTCCTGAATACAAAAAGAAAACCTCCCAAACGACAAGATTCAGGGTAGGTATTATAAATACGGAATGATAAACCAATCTCATCTCTGTGGCTACAAACACAGCTCTACAATGGCCAGTCCATCTCCTTTCTTACTGGTGGTGCTTTCGATACCTTCCTCTCAGGAAACAGAAAATAAAAGACACAGTTCTTCAAAGTACCTAAAACTGCAAGGTATTGATATTAAGCATTTGTGTATAGACAAAGCAGGAGAGCAGAAGCAGTTGTTAGCCCCTGTGAGCAGCACCCAGCACAGCAGGAGCGTGCTGGGACACAGACAGGGCAGCACGGAGCAGCTGGGAAATCTCAGTGCCCGGGATCCCAGAGCTGCCACCTCCCTTGGAGGAGCAATTCCCCACTGGAGAGACTAAAGAAAGCTTCCTGCCTATGGGAAGAAAATAGCTGCAGTGACCAATCTGCACCTTGCTGTACCTGGTGATTTAGGCCTCTGTGACCATCTTCTGAAGATATCGCCAATGTACAATCATCTCCTAGACACACCTTAGATTGTAATTGGCTTTGTAGTTCATCCATCAAGAAACTGCACAAGAATTAGAACATGAAAGGGTATTTATTTTAACAGAACAAAATTCCAGTTTGGTGTTTTTTAGTACGATCTATTATTTTTGGTGAGATAATTCCTTGTCCCACAGAGTCAGACAAGGGTCATTGTGTGTGTGTGCTCCCTTTCTCTTGGTTTTGTTTTAATCTTCTAACCACGGAATTAATATAAGGAAAGGAACAGGACACAGATAATATGAGCAAAGCTCTATCAGGAACCTGTGATGTCAAGGTCTGTGCATAGTAGCTTTCAGCTTGTCTCATATTGCCTTAAGCTTTCATGTTTGAAAAGCAAGGAACAAGAGTATTTGATCAAATACTTCAGAAGAGCATTTTGAGGCTTAATCCATTGCATTGCCTAATATTTTGTGAAATCTAAAAATAGACGTACAGAAGTTATTACTCTAGGCTAAAGTACTTCATATGTATAATATGGATACAACAGTTCGTTTTTCCTGAGACAGTAATCCAGATTTTTAGGTTTTACTTCATCATGGAACACTCACACTCCTTTTATGCCACCTATGCTTTCATCAATCCAGACTTCAACCACACTGGCACCTTCTTCACATGTCTTTCACGTGGAGCTGAAATGCACAGCAGCAATGACTAATTTGTACAATGACTAATTATCATTAGACCTCAGTAGTCATTAATGGGGAAATATTAAAACATATACTGTTTTCCCAGTAAAGTGAAAGAAGAATCAGTGTTAAGTCTGATACTAATTAACATAGTCATATGCTTAAAAAAGAAGATCAGCAATGACAAAACTGTGGTGACAACTTGGCAGTGTGATACGTAATACTGAGGACCAGCCAGCTGCACAACAATCCAGATTGCTTGGCAAGATTATAAAACTCAGCACTGGCAAGTTTTTCAAATTGCCTTCTAGCTTATCCCCCACTCCCAAACCAAAATTAGGGATGACTGTGTCACCCTCACAGAAGCTTGCATAGTCTGAATTTGAATACCTCCCAAGAGGGAGATTTATTGGCATGTTGAGGGAATCTTTTCCAGGATTTCACCATCCTTACAGCACAGAAGCTTTTCCTGGTGTCTAAGCTGAGTCTACTAATGGACAATTTGAATGCTGATTCTTCTGCGATGCTTCATACATTTGCTATCTTCCCTGTAGCCACTTCTGTCTTATTTAACAGCTGCTGGCCAAGTTTAATGCTTCTTTCTTTACTTCAGGCTACCCTTCTTTTTACAGATTTCCCTCACAGAGGACTTTTTCTAGACCTATGATCATTTCCAGTTTCTTTCTTCAGTTTTACATGGTGCTTACAATTTCAAACCATGCCTGCCTTCATAGTCCTCTCTTCCTCATGCCTTCTTCCATAGACATATTCTTTACCCCATTCTCTAGGCCACTTGTAAAAATACTGAGCAGTTGTAGACATAAAGTGGACCCTATCTGTTTTGACAGCGATATCAGTTGTTAAAAATCTTTGAGCATACTATTCCAAACAATTTCTAAACTGCAGTTTGTCCAGAATGTGCTTCCCTATCTCAGCTGTCAGTGTATGACACGAGGCAACCACCAGCTGCTGCTCATCTGTGCGAGAGATTTGTCACCTTGCTGAAGAAATTTAACAAATTGCCACAAATTCTTTCTGACAAATCTGTGCTGTTTGTAACTCATTTTATTGCTTTAATAGGAGTGTTCCCTGGTATTGGTACCAATGCTTTTTTTTCCTGTAATTCATTGCCCTGGGCCAGGGCAGGTCTGTGGAGAGCTGGAGCCTGGCCTGGGCACTGGGGAGACAGGGAGAGTTGCAGGGAGCTGAGCAGGGGCAGTCAGGGCTGGCTGTGCCCTCGTGGCCCTGGCAGTTTCCTTACTTCCTTTGAGATCAGGGAAAATCCTATCATTTAGCCACAGCGGTCTCTTCTCCTAGGTAAGCAACAAGACAAGACCAAATGAACTCAAATTACATCAGGTGAGGTTTAGACTGCATATTAGGAAAATTTCTTCATTGAAAGACTTGTCAAGCACTGAAGCAGGCTGCCCAGGGAAGTGGTTAAGTCACCATTACTGGAAGTGCTCTAGAAACAATTGGATGTGGTGCATTTTACGTGATTTCATAATGCAGCAAGTCACTCCAGAGCAGCTAAGTATGGTAGTGAATAATTGTTTCTTAGGTGACTGCAGTAAACAGCCTCATACCTAATAAATCTAAGATAACAGAAAAAGAGTGCTCAGTTACAGTAAGAGATTAGCCCTGCACTCCAGAGGCACCACATCCTGCCCAGTCACCCAGATCCAGCCCTGCTTCCCAGCTCATGCTGGGCTCTGTCATTCGGTCATGATTTATTTACCCAGAGTGTTAAGTTGTCCTGGCATTTCCACAAGAACTTGTAATGGATATGTAGCTGGCAGAGGGCATGTGTACACAGCACAGCACAGAGCATTGTCAGAGATACCCATCTGGCTGGGAGGGAGCCAGCACACCTATGTGGAACAGCAGAGCTCTCTGCAAAAATACAAACCTGAAATCCCCAGCCACATTCAAGCACAGAAGCAAATTAGCTCAGCTCAGCACTGCACATGCACAGCTTACATCCCCCAGCCAAGCAGGATCAGGGCCAGCAGAGAGATCTGTGTGTTGATCTCTGCTGTGCAAGGCTGGCATTCCCCGCAGAGGTGGCTGTGCTGCCTTCTCCTCCTGGTGGCAAACCCAGCTCTTCCCTCAGCCTCTTCTGTACAGCAAATGCAGAAATACCATCTGCTCTTTCCTCCCCTTCTTCTTGCTGAGCACTGGCTACAACTAAGATGACCTTTGTCAGAATATACTTATGATACTATTTATGTCTTGAATTGTTGACATACCTTGTCAAACAATGGATTTACGTCCTGCCTAGTTGATGTATGAAGTCCAAACCTGATTTAAAAGTCATGCCACTTTGCTACTGCATTCATTTAAGGGTCACTGAGTTAATTTACGGCCTGAGATTTTGAATGATAAAGCACAATTTTATTCTGCATTTTCTGTGACTTATTTGTAAATCAGCACTTTTCACTTTCATTATAATCTTTGCTCTACTAGCTTGCCTGTACAAATAGCAAAAAGGTGCCCTGTTTAATGAGCTAGAGCTCTGGAGAATACTTTGCAATGTTCAGAGCACCTTTAGCGCTACCAGGCTCATCAGGCCACGGAAAACTATTCTAGTCTTTGTATGACCACACCCCACACAACCCCATGGACCACTCTGCAGCCTTTCAAAGGTCATTGTCTAACTCAAACCAACACCTTTGAGGCTGGTGTGGTCTGAACCACTGTTTCCATAGGTCTGTGCTCGTGCCTGACAACTCAAACAGCCAGCATCCATTCATATGGGCTCAATACACCTACTTTCAGATTTGGGATTATCCAACACAAAGAGGCTGTGAAACCAGGAGAGCATGGGCTGGCAGGGCAGCTTGGGCTGAGTACTGAGAGAGTCCAGCAAAGCAGGTCTCACAGGGGAAGGCTACCAAGCCCAGCTGGGCACAGAGGAAGAGTGTTAACGGCATCCCAAAAAGATGGCAAGGTGCTAAACGCGGGAGTTTCTCACAAGGAGGGGGTCAGACAACTAATACTGCCTATACAGCACACTTCAAATATTAAAAGTGTGAGTTACTACCTGCATGTTTTGGGTGTTCCTTCTGCTGATCCTCCTGATACTCCTTCATGATTATCCCACCCTCTTTACAGAGATGGAATAGGTAATAAATTTAAAGAGAAAATAGAAAAAGGAGTGCTTACAGCCAACTCAGGTACAATTATCTTCCCTAAATTTTCTATTTAAAACAGATGTAGAGTTCAGCAGGTTACTGGAGGTGACAACCTCTCTTCATGTTTGATAGTACAGTATCTCTTGGGAATTAGGATAGGAAACTCAGACATGCATTTGTAAATTATTTGCATATTATTGCTACGTATATTAACAGAGATTTCTTCTGCTGTTGTACCATGAGTCTCTACGCTGATCAGGTATTTTCTTTCAGGAAAAATAGCTTGTGTCAGTAATTTGTGGCTTTGTCAACAGTAATTCAGAAAAATATGGGAGATTTTAATACCGGCAGATTACAGAACCGGGTTCAACTACAACAACTCATGTTCATAGAAAAGGAAACCTTTCTCACTGGTTCCAGTAACAACTGGGTATTTCTTCATACAAAGCAATGAAAATGTAAATATGGATGACAACTGCCAGGGTCATAAGGGTAGGTGCCTACGCCCTGTCCCCTTTGCTCCCTCTGTACTTGGCCCAGCATACAGCCCTCAGCTGTCCTCGTACAGCAGATAAGTGTTGTGACCCAACCCTGGGGACTGACCCAGCACAGTAAGCCAAGCCCCAAAAAAGTCTTTAAAGAAGAATATATATTCATCTCTTTATTTGGATCCTGTGACTAAACCAGATGTAGGGGCACTGACAAAATACAAGAAGGGTCAAAGGCTTCTGTTCCAAATAGCAAAACAATTGCTGAGAGAGCATTATTGTCACCACTTTGTGACTGACATTTCCACTCCTGCTGACTGTTTCTGTGAATGCTTAATTCATGTGTTGAGTATTGCAAGTTCAGAAACAAGACAGGTTGCATGTGACACATAATAGCATTCTATATGTCTCCATGATGCACATAAAAAAAAAATAAGAAAAAGTTTTAAGAGCACTGCAGGACCAAAGGAAAAGCTGCAGAAGTTACTCCAGGGCCATACTGAAGCTTTTCTGCAGAAACCAAGCAATGCATTCAAACAGAGGACATGGAGAGAGGATGCAAGGGACTTCAATATACATAAAACCTATGTGTATGGCATGTTTGCATGAGGGAGTCCTCATTTAAGGCAAACATCTGTTTAACATCTTTATGGATTATTTGAACTGGGGAATTGAGTAAGTTCACAGATGAAATCAAGTTGGATGGGAGTGTTGATCTGCTTGAAGGTAGAAGGTCTCCGCAGACAGATCTTAACAGAATATGGGTGGGCTAAGGAAAATAATGAGATTTTCTTTATAGACATAATGTTTTATCTCAACACACACATTATATTTTTGTTATGGTCGAAGGACATTAGAATGGCAAGATCTGTAATCATCATTCTTTATCAGACCAACTCATATTTGGAAAAAGAAAAAGGGAGTTTTTTGGGCACGGAGGGTCTTGTGTACATAAAACCTTGTCTTTATTTTCCATCACTTGATAATGTTGAGGATATACATTATAAAAAATTGATGAGGTTCAATAAGGCAAAATGCCAGGTCCTACACTTTGGTCACAACAACCCCTTGCAGTGCTACAGGCTGCAAGTAGAGTGGCTTGAGAACTGCTCAGCAGAAAGGAACTTGGGGTTCTGGTTAACAGCCAGCTGTTATGGGCCAGCCGGGTAGCCAGGAAGGCCAATGGCATCCTGGCCTGTATCAAGAATAGTGTGGCCAGAAGGACTAGGGGAGAGATTTTGTTCCTGTACTAGGCACTGATGAGGCCGCACCTCGAGTATTGTGTCCAGTTTTGGCCCCCCACTTGAAAAAGGACACTGAGGTGCTGGACTGTGTTCAGAGAAGGGCAGCTGAGAGGGTGAAGGGTCTGGAAAACACGTCTTAAGAGGGAAAAGAGCCGAGGGAAACAGGATTGTTTAGTCTGGAGAAAAGGAGGATGGGGGGAACCTCATTGCCCTCTATAACTTCCTGAAAGGAAGTTGTAGTGAGATGGGGGCCGGGCTCTTCTGCAATGTCTCAAGGGGAAGGATGAGAGAAAATTGCCTTAAGTTGCACCAGCGGAGGTTCAGATTAGATATTAAAAAAAAATCTCACGAGCAGAGTTGTTAGGCGTTGGAGTAGGTTGCCCAGGAAAGTGATGGAATCACTGTCTTGGGAAGTATCCAAAAGGCATCTGGATATGGCATTTGGGGATATGATTTATGGTGGTGCTGGGCTGGCAGCTGGACTAAATGATCTTGAAGATCTCTTCCAACCCTGATGATTCTGTGATTCTGTAATTGCCAAGGAGGAGATTTCCAGAGCAGAGGAGGAAGATACAAAGCAGGAGCAGCACAGACTTGGGCAATTCCCTAGACTGCAGCAAACACAATATTTTATAGTTCTGTTTCTGCAACAGTGCTTGGGGATGGGTCTTGCTTTGGGGACTTTTCTGGTAGGTATTGACAAAAGGCTGAATGGTTTGAATGAGAAAAGGATTTAAAGGAATTTTTCATCTCATTCATTTCTCAACTACCACTTCAGATTTCTTTTATTTAGGTGCAGAAGGCAGTACTTGTAGGTGAGGAATGGTACTGACATAAGAATAAGCATTGTGGGAGGCTTATGACTTACTGAAGCAGATGTTAAAGGTCTTTTAAGAGTAATTATTATGTCATAATAAACATATTCTTTAATAATCACTTTAATAAATGTTATTATCTACCCTCCATTTATACCAGCACTATTATAGAAATCACATTTTGAGAAGTTCCAACTAGAACTTCAGGAGTTGTTGCTCCCTGAGAGCCATGTACTTGCATGGATCTAAGATCTTTGAAACAAACTATTATCCAACAGGCTATTTGGTTACCAACAGTGCTGAGATGCTGCTTGTGATTGAATAAATCAAGCTGCAAACAGGTTGCAAAACAACCTTTTTCTTCTTTGGGCAGCTACCAGCAAGGACTTTTTTTGGGTGTCACCCTGACACAGAGGATAAAAATAGAATTTTTAGGTAATTTCCTCTGTCTCTAAAAATTCATCAGAGGGAAAATAGGGAACAGATGTTTAAAAACCAATAGATTGAAGCCATTAATATTTTCAAAACCAATAATTTAAAATTACTCCTTGCATCCATTCAGGGCTACTTGCAGCTGCGATGACCTACAAGCAGAAGGTTAGCTCTTCTCTCATATTTGTGACAAACAGCAGAGGGAAAACGGATCATCTCTATGCTTTGACATAATTTCTTTCTGCTATGTAGACATGCCCCTGAAATAAAACTGCTGGAGGTGTTCTGCTGAAGGTATTTAACTCTCAATATCCAGAGATGATGACTGCTTGCATTACTGAATGTGGCTGCATGGAGTTAGGAGTTGGTCCCTAGAGCAGAGAAATGGACACACACTCTGATAACACTCACAGTTCATTTCCTTGGCAAACCAAGGTTAATGTCCTTGTTTGGAGATACTTCATCCTCTTGTGTGAATCCAGCAGGACGCAAACTGTGAGCAGTTATACTTGCACCAATCTTCAGGCTTCCTTTTGAGTTGGTTTTCCTGCCAATGCTGGAACATCTCAGTTAAAATATTCTTCATTGCTGCTGGCTGACAAGATCACAGCAGCTCTCCCCGTCTACTGGCTGTAGTGTGAGGTGATAATTAAAGAAACCGAAGCACTAATATTTGCCATAGAAGTTGCATCGTTAGCCACAATGACACTTATACTTCCTGAGAAGGCACCTGAACCTCTGAAAGTCAGAAAACAACCTGCAGACAGCGCTGCCGGTCTGGGACTTCAAATTTTCATTGTAAGAAATGTTCAAGCACTTAGCTTTTCCTTTTTCCATGAGCAAATCCTTTCCTCTGCAGATCCCTAGATGTTTTCATCCATCCTACCCAGATGGGCAGTGCTGCTTTGCAGTTTCACACGGTGCAGTCTGAGGTTGTTTGCTGTGCTCAGTAGTGATGGTGGGACCGAACCAACCAGAACCTTGAGGCAGAACTGCTCCACATAGCTCTGAAGCGAGCAAAGCAGGAGATACCATCTGCCTTCAGCTTTTAAAGCAGGAGTTATTAGAACTCATCATACAATATTAGTGCAGAGTAACTTGTCAGGCAGAGAAATCTTATTAAGTGAATGACGTAAATTCACAAATATTTAAACAAGTCTCTTGTTCCCTGAAGCCTTGTAGGGAAGGTCTCTCCTCCAGCGTTGCTTCCTGCCCCACCCTGCCCCTCTGTCCACCTGCTCTGGCTCTCTGCCCTCGGGGCAGAAGCCATCTCCCCTCCCTGTTTAACAGAACATGGAAAGCACAGGCTGCCCCAAACTGCCCCTTACTGCAGCTGCACAAGCCAAACAGCAAATGCTCTGAGAAGCAATGTGCTCCTTCCTCATCTCTCTGTGACACCTTACTGTTAGCTGACGTTTTTATAAATAAGACCTGTCTTCTCTCAAACATAAATATTCCCGAGGCTGGATTCATGGAGGACTGAAAGCAGCATTTCCAACCTTGAACCTCCTCCTCCAGCAGTCCCTTGAGTTCTCCAGGGTCTCACTTCAGCAAAAATTAATCTGCCTCAGTGAAAGTCCAAGGTGCCAGGAGGAGGAAGAGAAGAAACCTCGCTGGCAGACCTGGCCAGCCTGCACAGGCTGTGCCAAACTCCTGAAGAAGCGCATCTCTGTGGGACTGCTCAGTGCCATACACATTTTTGTCCAATCAGAAAAAATGCTGCTTGGTTTTGCACCAAGCACGGCCTCAGGATGCTTTTCTGACTTCTCAGTAGACCACTAAAGGACATGTTCAGCTCACTAAATTCTTTCATATATCAGATGGCTTATCTGCAGGTATCTCCTGTTCAGCTTCCAATTTCTTGCTCAGTGCCAGACTTAGATAAGCCTTTCCACTCATCATTATTGCTGTTAAAAGGTTAAGTCTTTAGCTCATATCAGCCTGCTGACTGCTTGCCATCTGACTTAACATGGCCACTGACATGGGGGCTTTAAATCCACAATGTGTCTGCAGCCTGTAAAACAGTGTTTAAGCTGACATATTGGTCTTCCAAAGACCAAGAATTCATTGGGAGGAAATTCCACTGTTATTTAGTATGTGTGCACATCTGTAATGACAAGTTCTGCTTTAACAAGTAACAAATAATCCAACTTTTTTTTATGTACAAATCAGAAGAATTGTGACAGAGACTCTGTACCAAAGAATAAGGCGATAATGGTGAGTCATGCCAGAGACAAATAAACCAGACTTGCTATATGTGAGCATGTGCAACTTCTCCTGAATGACTTCCATGTACTGTACAGGTCAGAAGTGCAAGAGAGCTGGAAAGAAATCTAAACAGTAACTGTAAATTGGGCATTTCCCAATTTGTGCACAGCAAGTCAGAACTATACTTCTAATCATTTTGGCATGTGAATTTATTTATTTACCCTGACAAACTGCTTTTCCCTGGGGAATGCAAGCTAGGGAAAATTCTTTTTATACCACTTCATATCTCTGCCAAGTCTGAGTTCAGTTTGGTAAGACAAAAAGAAATCACCAAAGTTCATCACTTGAGCGGTGCAGAAGTTCTCAGCATGTATCTGTGCTCTGTCTGCATGAGTTTGTGGTCTCACAACTGCTAGAATTTAGGCAGTGCTTGGGCGTTTGGTCTGTGTTGGGAGACTGAGGTGAGTAGGTATGTGCATTTATGTGTGGTGGCACCTGGCTGACCATCTAGGTCTGTCTGGGAAGGGAGGGACTTTTTAATAAGCTTTTTGATTACCAAAACTTGAGTGATGATGTAGCTGTCACTTGTTTTACTCATTAGAGTAAACTGAGCTATGGGTCAGGACCACGAAAAAGCTCTGATGAGTAAAACAAGTGACACAGGTAAAATCACCACAGTTTAGATGAAGAGATTTGGTTCCATCACCCAGACACAAGGCTGCAGAATCTGTTTTATAACAAAATATAAGACACCTCAGGCAGTAAGACTCTACCTGAAAGACCTTTTTTTCTCTTTTAGGGTATGAAGGATCACATGTATATTTACAGATATGAAGGATCAGGTGTATCTTTCCAATACAAGTCCTTTCTGGGGTGGGGGAGTGTAGGTTACAGAATACTCATGAACTGTTATTTCTGGATTTGGAAAAATAAGCTTGCCCAAGTAAAATAGGTCTCACAAGACAGAAAGAAAAGAAGAAGAATAACATATAATATCAAAAGGTGGTGTATGTGGTGCTGTAAAAGAGGAGGGGGAATGTGTGGATCTGAAGGGGACTTAGAAAGTGACTCAAAAAGAAAAAATCCTTTTCCTAGAAAAAGTAGACACCATAAAGAATTTATCTGGGAAAAGGATGTGTTTCTATCACTGTGCTGGATAATCATCTCTCTTTGCTTATTACTGTTAAGTATGGGAGAATAAACTGACAACTAATAAAGTATTTAGTATCTGAAACTCCATCAAGCAACACAGAAATCCCAAGTTAAAATTTAATAATATCTTTTTTTCCCAAACATCTGAATAAATGGGCTTGATCAGACTCTGAGTGCATGTAAGAGTGTATTTTCAAACAATTGGTTGGAGATCTGGGAAGCTTGGTTGCCATGCTCTTTATGCAGAGAATATAGCAGATTCATAAGGAAACCCTGGAGCAAAACAGTTAATAATATCGTGTAAACATTTTCCATACAGAGGTCACATATATCTGACACACAGCACTGCCGATTTGATAAAACACTTTTGCAGACTAAAACAACATAAGCGAGCCTGTCACTCATTTGAGCCTTAGCCTCAAGGCTTATTTAAGATATAGAAATGAAAACGAAGTGTGCTTTTCTGACACTCTCTCCTGTTTCTCTTCCACTGGTGCTGGAAGGACCGGTAGGAGTTCAGTACATGTTGGAGGAAATTGTGGTACCTATTGGTGAATGACACTGCTATTTGTACTCTATGCCCTACATGACCCAATCAATTCTTTGTTGCAATAAACACCACTGCCTGACTAAAAAACTTAACCTCAGAAATACTGAACCCAAAACAAATGTCATTTGAACTAAATTGGATTTTTTTTGTTTGTTTGTTCATTAAAATTGTTCATAAGATTCCATTTCCTGAGGCAAACCGAGGGCAATAGAAGCAGAGATATTGCTAAACATAATCCTTGATGACTTTATATTGAAACATCAGCGCTCAGCTACAGCCACACATTTTAATTGAGCTATTCTACTCAAACATTCAAATTAACAATTACAACCAGGAATTCATAAATATCAAACTTTACTAAAAAAGCCTACCTTCTATGTTTATCTTTATTGTGTTGCTACCTATTAGGCACTCTACACCAGCTCAGGATTTAGAAATCAGAAGTTTGCACCTAAACTTAGAATTTTGATTGATTTGACAGCAGACTACTGTCTCTTCATGTCTCTTGTAAAGAAGACCTATTCCCAGAGGGAAATACCTGGTGCTATTGAAGTTGGCTCTCTGGATGAAGAGTTTCCTTGCTGTGACTGTTACAATCAGCTTCTCAGGATGCTTTTTCTGATTCAACATTATAACAAAGGTAAGAATAAAATATTACCAAACTTGAACATGGCAGAGATTGAAACAAGTATTTTTCTTAGTTCTTGCTGTCATAGGAATCTAAAAGGGTTGAGAACTCTCCCCTTGATATCATCTTGCAGACTAGTTGACTAACCCACCTCAGTGAAGAAAGCCATAGAGCTGGCTGACTGATTTGTGTGCAAAATAAATGTTTTGTCAACCAACTCCAGCAGTCTGAGGGACTATAAGCCAAAAAAAAGGATGTCAGGTGTGTTCTAGAAGGCTAAAAAAGTGCCAAGACCTTCCCAGGGAAAATAAAGCATATAATGAAAACTGTTAGAAAATTATAGCTGTAGCTGCATAGGGCACGGAGCCCATAATTCTGTGGGACTGATTCTGGAACAGCAGCAGTATTCCCAGGCACACAGGAGGGGTGCACAAGGGCTGTCTACACTGACACCGCTAAGAAGGGAGCAATGCCTACACTAGAAAAAGATTCTTATAAGGTTGCTGTAAGTTGAGTCAGCTCCCTTTCCAGATGAACCCTCAGCAGTATTTGTGTCAGAGGAGGAAATCCCATCATTGGACTGAAAGAAATATACTGAACCTTTGATAATTAATGAAAATATGAGATTACGTTGATGCAGATGAAATAGTCCCTGCACAGAGAAGGTTTGTGCCATAAGTGGTGATTTTGGTTTTTTGTTGAAAACTTCTGGGAAAAGTGTCTTTGTATGATATATCAGGAGACTGTTCATTCCAAATACAGTTTTTTATTGTATGTTTCAGTCTGGGCTAATTACCTTCTCATCTGTTGCATTACAATCTGAAGACTTTTGTAATTTATTTAGTGAAAATTAAGAGCAAAGAGCAAGAGGCCTCCATTGTAGGGCTCAGCGGTTCTCAGGAAGAAACATCATTAAAAAGTCTTTAAAATTGAGAAAACTGGTGCTAATGTGTTTTGGAAAAGAGTACATTTGTTGATGATGCCAGTTACTGAAAGACAAAGGGTAGATATACAACTTTTCTTTATAGACATAATGTTTTATCTCAACACACACATTATATTTTTGTTATGGTCGAAGGACATTAGAATGGCAAGATCTGTAATCATCATTCTTTATCAGACCAACTCATATTTGGAAAAAGAAAAAGGGAGTTTTTTGGGCACGGAGGGTCTTGTGTACATAAAACCTTGTCTTTATTTTCCATCACTTGATAATGTTGAGGATATACATTATGAAAAACACAACAATGCAGTTTCTTCAACTTTAGGCTCATTGAAATCCATATGTGAAGAGTCTCAGGTGAAAAAAAGAAGGAGGAGGCCTTTTTTTTTTGCCATCTTCATCACTGATACAAACATTGTGATTGACTCTGGGTTGTTAGTTCATTTTGATCTTGGGGGTAAATTCAAATGAGGGGCCTGAATCCACTTTGGAAAGGGATTTGACATTATTGTGAAAATTTGTCATGACAGTGAATTAGACTTCACTTTGGCACACATGATGCAATCATATTTGTGTTGTGCATACAGCAGTGCCATTTTGAGTGGGGACTTTCTTAAAAAAAGATAGAATCCCACACTCACAAGTTTTATATCTTGGTGACTCCCTCTAGGGTCAACAAATCTGATTTCAGGGACTGATGACTTTGTGACAAAAAGAACAGAGAAATATGCCTTAGACTGCCATTGGAATACATTGATTTTGTCCATCTGCATTTTCAATCTGCATTGAATTTCATTATATTTTTATTAGTACCAGTGTTAAGCATAGCTATAAAAGCAAGCTTTGTCCCAGAAGATTTCTGTTTAGTAATGCAAAAAATTTTAAGAAAAAAATCACTACAGAAATAATTATTCACATTAGACTGGTTGTAAAGTCATTAAATGATGGTTGTCCTAACATAATTACTAATGAGGAGTCGTTGATAATAAGCATTTTCCTAATAAACTCTCTCAGGGATCAGCTGTCAGGATAATGTTCCTCAAAACTCCCATGTCAATTCTGAAGGAAAATACAGGCAGATTATAACCAGGCAGGGAGCTCAAAGATCAGTCAGCAGTGAAAAGGAGTGGCCATTTACACGGTGGGGACCACTGCTGGGTCAGATGGTGGGACAAGGAGAAAGGGCTTTGTATAAACTGTGAATGTGTTTTCTGGCTCTGGGTTCCTGTGTATCTTCTGGCAGTGATCACGTGTGGCTGCTCGGAGCACTCCCAAGCAGAAGGCAAGGAGAGACTTCTTGGTTTCCTGCTTCAGCAATCACTGTCATGGTCAGCCTGGAGGAACACTGTAGGCAACAAGGAGAAGGGGGGTAGCTGTGAGAGTGGCCCTGGGTATGCACCAAAGGGATGGGCTGAAGGAAAAAGGCTGCTGCTGAGGATGTGAAAAAATGATGCCTTTTTTCTCCTTTATTATCACTCCCGTCTCAATCTCAAGGAACAATATTTCTAAGAGGTCTAAAATTAGCAATGCTTTTCCTTGTTGGTGGACTCAAATCTCAAAGAAAGGATGGATGAAGAGGACAGAGATTGTTTCAACACCCTCTCAAGGGGAAGCACAGGAGCAGGTGCTGATCTGTGCACTCTTGTGACCAGTGACAGGACCCAAGGGAACAGCTTGGAACTGAGTCAGGGGAGGTTTAGGTTGGATATTAGAAAAATGTTCTTCACCCAGAGGGTGCCTGGGCGCTGGAACAGGCTCCCCAGGGAAGTGGTCACAGCACCAAGTCAGACAGAGTTCAAGAAGTGTCTGGACACTGCTCTCAGGCACATGGTGTGACTCTTGGGGTGTCCTGCACAGGGCTAAGAGTTGGACTCAATGATTCTGATGGGTCCCTTCCAACTCAGCAAATTCTATAATTTTAGTTAGATATCAGGGCAGAGCTATCAGTAATGAAATTATGTCAAAACATCAACACTCAAGTCCACCTTGAAAGAATAATGAGCCTTTTAAATCCTTAGCTGGTAATAATATAGCATATTGTGATTATATCACAATGATTTAGAACAGAAATGTATGCAATTATACTGTACAAAGTTAACCATATATTTCTAAAAGTTAAAAAAAAAACAAAACAAACAAGTCAAACCAAAACCCCACACATAAAAAAAACCCAAAACAACCAAACCAAAACCCACCAAAATATTGCAATATTTTAAATAGGTGGGGGTTTAATGCAATTTTGTATGATGCTTTCAGAAAAAAATTAAAGTGATTTTTACTCATGTAAATAATGAAATTCTACAATGCTTTTCCAGAAAAAGAAACTTGTAAACAAATAAAAGTTTAAAGTTAAAAGAAACAACTAATATTTTAAGGCAGCAATTAAAGTAGATAGAGTGTAATTTCTTGTTTGTTGTTGATAATCAGAAAAGATCTCCACTTCACACAAAATCATTTGGTGTCAGGGAATGGGGCTCTGAGGAGCAATTGAAATCAAGTATGTTTCACTAACAGCAATTAACAACGTGCGAGCTGTAGTAGCTGCTGCAGTGAAAAGGATTAAGTAAGATAAAGGAACTCACTACATTACTTTGAGAAAGGTTCCACTTTCTTTGAAGACTTATGTAAATCTGCAGTGACTTCAGTCACTTTCGTAAAGTCACTATGGCCACTAAAGGCCAATGTCCTTTATCAGAATTCACATTTCATGTCTATTAACCACGTGCCCATTTTTCAGAATTACTAATATCAAAATAAGCAGTAACTGACTGCATACAAGAAGGTTTTGTGCGTGTGACTGTTCCATGTATTTTTTTCCCCGTGTATAAATGAAAGCTGAAATCTACAGAAAGGTGGTCTTTTGCAGTGATTTGTTTACATTTGTTATTAAATGTCTCCCAATGCTAGAAAATGATTTATTTCTGAGAAAACACAAGGTTGGACATCCAATGGAAATACGTTTGCTAACAGACCACATGGAACAGGATAAACATTTAATTATGTAATTTTGAAACTCCAAGAGACTCAGCAAAGCTGTAATTTGTCACGTTATTCTGGTTTTGAATACTTCACACTAAACTGTCTGATTATGTAAATGTATGTTGACTCTCATGTTAAAGGCATTTTTTTTATTTTGAGAAAAAAAGGACAGATTTTCTCAATGGATATTGGAGGGTAGAAATTTTTCTGTGGAAACAATACTGCTTTGCAAAACCCACCACTTTACAAAACACTGCAGGAGACTCTACTGTGAACTAGTTTTATTTGCCAAAAGACTAAAGAATTTCCATCTGCCTGCAGCCAGTCAGAAGTTATCCTAGGAATTATTTCATAGGAGATTGAATTGGAAATGATAGAACTGTTTGCTAAGGAACATATAACCTATAATTGATTTTACTCCCCTCAGTCTGAATAATACTTTCCTTTATCTAAAATGCATGAGCACATTTACATCGGTGGTTCATTTTGGCACAAAACTACATTAAAGCTTCTCTCTGAAAATGAGCTGAAGTCTGCCCACATTGTTTACTGTCTTATCCTCCTTCTTCAAATATTAAATCAGTACCACAATCAATTTCAAACTATTAAGTTATAGACTTTAGTATTCTTGATGGATTGTTAGGTCATCCTGCTCAAAAGGGACACACAAAACCAAAACCCAAATATACATGATAAGTAAATATGTTGTGATATATTTATGCAAATATGCTGGTGGAAGATGTGCTCAGTTATCAATTTTCCATCGGCTTTTTGAAATCTGTAATCATGGCTGACATATACAAAGTCATAGAAAACTCTAATGAAGACTATAAACCAAATTACATGTACTAGTTTCTGGAATTTTTTTTAGCATTTTGGAATAATTATTGATCCAACATGTCTTTAAAGTTTCACATTCAGCACATGAAAGACCTGACCTCACTATAATGAAGAACTGCTCTTTTTTAAAAAAGGAAATGTCCTAGTAACTGTGTGAGATACCCTTGAGTTCCCAGCCTCATCCAAAAAAGGAGACGCAGGAAGTTAATTTGTGGAGAGAAGAATGACGTTACTGTGTGTCCTGTACTCCTAGCAGAGTCTGTTTCTTGCGTACTGTGGTCATACACATGCAGAAGATGATTTGGGTTACTCTAACAAAGAAATGAAGAATTAATACAAGTCAATGGGGAGGGGAAGAAAAAAACCAAAAAAAACTCATAAAAATAAACCCACCAAGACCCAAACACATGAGTTCAGTATTAAAGTTCTTAATAAAACATTACATGTCTTGACTGAAAGGTCCTGCTTAGAACTCTGATAGCCCAAACATTGTCACAGAGCAGTGAGTCCCATACAGCCATGAGATGCATCTGCAGCATTCATGGAAGTACTGGACCTTGCAGAAAAGGCGACCTGTTTGTGCTGGTGCTGACAAAGACCAGGGAGCAAGAGATCTTATGAGCAAGATTACTGTTACTTGTGAGCAAGAGATCTCAAACTGAAGCGAGAGAAGAAAACATTCTATAAGATATTCATAAAATGGATAGCGAAGAATCACAAGGACCACACTTCCTTCTAAACAAAGAAATGGAGCAAAAGTATTGCACTGCCAATTGCAGTGCATGTGCAGATGCTTCAAAAATATTCATGAACTGCGAAAAATGCCTCTAAGAAGAGAGAGAGAGAGAGAGAGACTTCAAGACCTCAATCACTTTAACATAGCAAAGAGAACACTGAGAGGAGATTACGCAGCATAATCATCTCTACGAGGGAAAAATACTAATACAGGTATTAAGTAGTTTTTGAAAACAGCAGCATACAGTGGACTAACAACAAGGTTGAAAGCTAAAGCTTGACATTCCCATTATTAAACAGGCAGAGTATTTTAAAGGGGAGGGTAGTTTACCTCTGAAACATGGTAATAGAGGAAGTAGCTGATTATCCATCTCTCACAGTCTACAAATTAACTATCCAAATTAACCATATCTTGGGTTGCATTCAAAGTAGCACGGCCAGCAGGTGAAGGGATGCGATTTACCCCTCTATTCCACTCTCCTGGGATCCCATCTGAAGTAGAGCCCAGCTCTGGGGCTCTTAGCAGAGCAAAGACATGGACCCATTGGAATGAGTCCAGAGGAGGGTCATGAAGATGACCAGAGGGCTGGAAAACCTCTGTTATGAAGACAGGCTGAGAGAGTTGGGGCTGTTCAGCCTGGAGAAGAGAAGACTTTGGGGAGACCTTATAGAACCTTCCAGTACCTAAAGGGGGCCTGCAAGAAAGCTGGAGAGGGAGGTTTTACAAGGGCATGGAGTGATAGGACAAGAGGGAATGGCTTTAAACTGAAAGGTTAAATATTATATATTATATATTTACTGTGAGGGTTGTGAGGCACTGGAGCAGATTGCCCAGAGATGCTGTGGATGCCCCATCCCTGGAAGTGTTCAGTGTCAGGCTGGATGGGGCTTTAAGCAATCTGTTAGAGTGTAAGGTGTCCCTGCTCATGGCAAGGAGGTTGGAACTGGGTGACCTTTAAGGCCCCTTCTAATCCAAACCCTTGTACGGTTCTATCTTGCACTAAATCACAAAGGAAGTACAGCTTCATAATGAAGTAATTATAAAGAAAATGTTAACGGGTACAAAACAGGCTTCTTCTTGTAATATCACTCTGGGAAATGACCGGACCATTTCAAGTGAAAATCAAACATGCACAAACACAGAATCAGCTTGAAGCAGGCTCCTTAAAGGGGAAGTTTTGCAAGGCTGTAGACAAATGAGTCTTAACTATAAGCAATAGTAAGAGCTCATTCTTTTCAACCAACCTTTGGGTCTGACTGGTCTTCTGTATAGAAGGTTAGGCAAAAACAACCTTCATATCCCAGTACTAAGCAAAATTATTGACAGTGTCTAATCATTGCTAAAGTGATTGCTTTCAAATATACACAAAATTAGTGTAGCTTCATAGCCATATTCAAACATATTTCTAAAAGCCTTGATTCAAATTTAAAATAAAAAACCTGACAATTTTAGATTTAAAAAAATATTTTATTCTTCATGAGGACACCAACCTTTTAAAAATCCAACATAGCATTAAGAAAACTATCTGCTGTATTTCTTAGGCCAAAAGCAATCTGAAAGGTAATGCAATTATAGGGATTAAGTAGATATTTTTAAATAGTGAAAATACATTTGGTTTTGAGAGCTCGAAAATTTTTGAAAAATTTTTTTCAAAATTTTTTCATCTGTTTAGTATGGGGGTAAAGTGCACTGTAACCTTTACCTACAAAATACAGAAATAGCTCTTAACCAAAGCCAAACATACCCACATGCAGTTAGCAATGTGCACTCATACACACGGATAATATGCAAGTAACAGAGTTTGGCTTCATGTTTGCAAATTGCATTTTTTCTTCCCTTCCCTCCCCTAAAATTCAACTGTTGTAATGAAAGCCTTATTAGATTTTCTACTTATTATTAACCTGGAGGCCCTCCAGCCTCCTCCCCACTCTCTTTCTTATTCGTTTTTAAACTTCTGACCCGATGCAATCTGCCTGCAGGGGCAAATACAGTTATCTCCTTCTAAATTAAAATTGTAACTCATTTGGTACAGTTTACACAAGGCCTCAGCTTTGACACATGCAATTACTATGAACATAGGAGGAACGTGATTGCTGAGAGCCACCAGAAATAGAGTTTAATCAGAAAACATGGAGTTGTTCCAACAGATTTGTAATTTCACCACTTGCTATTCTTTTATGTTCCTGAGTGTTCAGATAATTAGATACACTATTTTTTTGCTTCCCAAGAGGCCAGTGAAAGCAAAATTCCTCCTTTTACATTAACAAGATGAAATTATAATACACAAAATCTATAACTTTTCCGTTGAAATGACAAATTCATACAACATTAATTTTAGTACTTACAAAATGTTACAAATAATTCGTTCTGTAGTATCAGTGTGTATTATACAATGTAGACTTAGGTGAATTAATCACCCATTCAGATGGATTGCCCAGTCTATCAGCTTTTATTCACACAAGAACCCCTAGGTAGCTCACTTTGCCTGTCTTAAAAGGCAGGGTTTTTTAAAAGTTCTTTAAAATATAAGGTTGTTATAAGTTCTTTAAAATATGTTGTGCCACTGTTAGGGAATGATCCTCTGGTGTAGTGGATCAGACTGCAGATCTGTTTAAAAAAAATGGAGATGTTAGGAAGCAGATTCATAGCTCCCTCTGATCCCTGTGCCTCCAAGTCGTCTGTGAAAAGGGGATTTCTAGTGTATTTGATCAAGTTTAGTGAAACGTAGAGATGAATCAACAAAGAGACATCATTCACTGTAATTAGAAAGGAAGATGCAGACTTCAACTATATGCTGCTTTGCATGATGGCCCCACATTCTTTCAAGAATAGGGGTGTTCATGACTCAATTGCTTTTACAAATAAAAGCATCTGAACAGCAAATATAAATAAATAGACAAGTGCAACATTGTCAGGGTTTTGTGGTCTTTATACTGGGGTCTGAACGCATTAATCTTAATTATACTTTAATATCAAGTTCCCCAGGCTGATGGATGGGCCTCTGGGAGGACTGTAGGTCAAGCAGGGAGTAAGGTTAAAGAAAAAGGCTACAAAAAATACTTTGGGTAAAGAAAATGCATGGCTGATGATGTGCTCTGTAGTACAAATGTGGTCCTGGAGCTCTGGCTGTTTTTTCAAGAGGCCACCTGCTTTCTATTTCTCCTTTTATGTTAGCCATTAATTTTGCTGCCACAGGCACAATTCATACTTACAAGGTTGGAGGCTCAGACAAAAGCAGCTGCTGTTTCAAATAGCACTACTCCATTCCCAAGACAGCCAACTCAGCTGCAACAACATCAGTGACCTGGGTACACCAAATTCACCAAAAAAGAGACTTTCCCATCCTTAACATACTCTTTTATGCAAAGCAAAGCAAAGCAAACCCATAAGGCTGGAAGGAAACAAATTGCAGGTAAGGCAAGTTTATGGAAAGAAAGAGTCTGGAAGAGCAACAGAGAAGCAAACAAAAAGAAAAAAAGAAGAAGAAAAGGATTATATAAATATTGGTGATGAGGTTGCCAGTCTGTCTCAAGCAAATTTCTTGGTATAGAAGCTTTTCCTGATTAGTAAAAACCTAATTTATTAGATAGTAGCAGTTACCCAATTTATAAAGAGATGGCAAAATAGAGACGTGGTATCATCAAGCTTGTTTAAGTCTGGGATGTCTGAGTCCAGCTCCAAAGGCAGATTCATTTTACCTGCCCCCAGGAACGTGCTCTGAGCCATTGGGACACACTGCCCTTCTGGCAGCCTGTGCACCCCCAGCCCTCCCCCCAGGACCCCACACTCAGCAGGATCTGTGGTAGAAGGCAAAGCACCAGCAGAGTTCTCTCAGGTCTTAAAGAGTTTCTGAGCTGAGACACTGCCCTGGGCAACCTGTGCTTTTTTGTTTCAAGCCCATTTGGTTTCATCTCAGCCCATTCTGAGAAAATCCAACCCAGGGATCCCTGTGCCACATTTCAAAACTGAAAATGGAAGTAATGCAGCTTAAAGCATCCCAATACTGTTACAGGCACAGCTCTTGAATTGCATTGATGTCGATACGAGGAGGCAGGAGCCTGCAGCCAGGAGCAGGATCAGGGAAGAAGAGGAGAGAAAAGGACTACGGTAGCCCCGAGCAGTCTGCCTTATGTTGCAGTGAAAACACCCCCTGAATCAGCTGGAATTCAATCACACCCTTGTGCACCAAGGAGTGTTAGAGCCTGGGAGCAGTTCTCTGGTAACATGTGGGGACAGCAATGGCTCACAGTGAGTGGTTTTGCAACATCCTGAATGGACAAGAGACTGGCTGTTCCCTTTCTTGTCCAGTACAGCAGCAAAAGCCATAAAATTCATTTAGTAGCAGCCACGCTCAAAACAAACAAAAGGAAGCAGCTCACCACATGGCAGACAGAGAACTGAGAAACTCCTCGACCAAGAGGCTGCAGCTTCAAGTCTGATGGGCTTCGAACAGAGTCTGCAGGAGCACTTAAAAGGTCCTGAGTGTTGCAAAAGAGAGACCACATCAGACTCAAGAAATGTCCTCAGCTAGGGAAGTTTTGAAAGGGAAGGGTTTCAAATTTTATAGATTTGCTTTTATTTTTTCCCAAGCCACAGGCTTTCCGACACTGTTGGAGACAGGATAATGGGTTAGTTAAACCATGATCTGTACCAGTTCAGCCACTCCTCTACTCTTAAGATTGATATGTCCTACCAGCTTCCAGTTAGCAGCAGCTGGGAGATATCCAGGGCTGCAGTTAAACTGCTGAGTTTGACAGTCACATCAGATTTATCTTCCAAAAGTATGCTTAATCCCATTTTTTTTAAGCTCTGTCTGGTCTCCACATTTCTTGTAACAATAATTCTAAATTCTGTTTAGAAATTGTGTATAAAGGCACTTCATCTTTTTTACTTTTAATAGGTCACTTGGCACCTTCATTGAAAGTTCTCTACTCACCACATTATGAGAACACAGTAAAAAAATCAGGGGATCATTATCATATTCTTTTCCATACATTCATACGGCTCTTTTCTAGCCTGAAGCAGTTCATCTACTTACTTATATTTTATTCCTCAGTGCAAAATTATTCTCATAAAATGTTAGAAAGTACATATTTTAGGAGGTAACTTTGAGAGTTTAATGTCAAAATTTACTACAGATAAAGCATAGGAATTTAAAGGATAACCATTTATTTCTATAGATAATTTTCAATTCCTATTATGGTCTTCTGTTGCGCTGATTTTTCATGGAAAACAGACTCTACCCTTGTACCAGTACCTTGTGCTCTTCTGCACCCCTCTGTTGTAGATCAGATAATTACATGCACATAAACTTACTCTAAGGGAATTGGTGAGGACACTGAGTACTGTAACATGAACATGAAAACACCAAATACTAAATATAGCAGTGGCAAATCCACAGCACTTAAAAAGAAAGGACTGTCTAAAGTGATATTGTATTTTTATGATGGACATGAAAATTGATAGTAACAGTGGCTTGATAGGAATAAGGATAGGATAAAACCACTTTTGTAATTAATTTGATTTGTGATGTTAGACTTACATTTCTCTCCTGTGCTTGTAGATAGAGAAAAAAGCAAGCATAAATACTCCTAATGGAAAGACAAAATCTGTTGACCTGTAAGAACAGGTTTATCTGCTGGACCACCATCGTTTCCGCTAGATGGTGCTCCTAGCTTTAGGAAAGCCATGAACAGATTAACCTGCTGCGGTGGGAGGGAACAAGTTGTTTCATGAGGTGGTGAACCAGCAAACACTAAGTGGCATCTTGCAGACCTCAATCCATGTTCCTAGATCCCTAGGCTGCAGTAATTCTGCTCTTTCCTCACACCTGCTAAGTGCTCACAAGCGTATTTTCCATTTCCTTCTCATGTTCCAGCCTTCTCATCACAGAGGCTGCCCCAAAAGTCTTCAGCCACAAAATTTCACAAAGCCTGTAAAGATGCATCTAAAACATTTTCTGCAAAGCAGGTTTGTGCAGAAACCCCATCTCTCAGAGATCCTCTTTAGGAAAAAAAATCTACATGCACATATTATGCAAGTTCTTTGTCAGATCATCTTAATTCTTACTGCTATTCTTTTTTTCTCCTCCACTATTTCCATAAGGGTTACCATCTTCTTCATTTTTGACAGGTAAACACAGAAAAAAAGTCCTAAATAATGCTCTTCACACTCCCTTTTGCTATTTCACTAGCAGATACTGCAGTGTAGATCCACATTACCTCTCCTTACCCATCAAGAGGCATTAATCCTTTTGACTTCTTGGGTAACTCCTACTGATACCTTCTCCTGTACTCTCTTCCATCTGGTAGCAGAGCAGCTTTTTCATCAGCCCCTCTCATAACAGCAACATACGTAGAAGGAGGTTGAAATACTGGAGACGTTTCAGAGACGAGTTGCAGAAATGATCAAAGACAGGAAAAAGTATCTCCAAGGGAGAGATTCAAAAAGTTCAAATCTGTCCACTCTAAAAGCCTTTAAGTACTATCACTTCCCAAGATAGGAAAAGAAAGTCAAGAACTAGGAAAGAACTAAAAATAGACATAGTTCAGTCCAAGATAGCACTACTGTGCAGCAGAGTTGGGTTCATGTGCATTATGAGATGGAAGAAGCTAAAACTGAGCAGACTATGAAGCCTTCCCAAAGAGGCTTTTTTTTTCTGCAAGAACTGCCTGACTTTGGCTCAAGACATCTTCCTCTGGTCGGTGGAACAGTCCAGCAGCTGGCAGCACCATCACCATTTTTGTGTCAGAAGTGTACTGCCACAGTCCACTAAAGTGAGACTTCAGGATGTAAGATTTTCCTGTGAAATCTGGAAGATCACCATTTACAATTGCTGTCACTGGAACACTGCTGATAAACCAGCTGTTGTGACAGAACTCCACACTGCCGTCATGAAGGAGCAGTACACAGTGCTGCAATGCATTTGGAAATACCACATAGTCATGTGGGCTGCTGGTGAGATTCATGTATCCAATACACTGAGCTTCCTCATGGAAAGAATACTTCTCTGTTGTTTGACAGAGTTACAGAGAAGTCTAGTTACAGTAAGACTGGTTTATCACTCTTAATAGAGAAAGACAGTTTGTTTTCCTCTCTAGGCTTCAGATCCCTTTAATAATTACTTTGTTAGAAGAGAGCAATGGCTGACCATGGCCCTGGGCTGACCAACAGTGAAATCTGTACTGACAGACAAATGAGAAATCTGAGGCTGAGTCTGACAGATCCATTTAACCTATCCTGGGTGAGCAAGACATAGAGAAGAAAGGGAGAGAGAGCTGCTGGAAGTTTGAACTGCAGATGTCCCTTCTATGAAACTCTGTGACTGAAGGGGAAGCCCACATTGAGCCTTGACTCCATGCCACAGACTGCACACCTCTGCACCTAGTAAAACAGGTTCCTTAAAGGGAATTGTCATGGACATTGAGTGCTCAGAACATTACCCAAAATAAAAAAAGCTATACGTCCTCTCCCAGATTTACAGCCCTCACTATTGAGTATCTCCTCCTTTGTCTGTCTTGTCCCCTGCCCCATGCCCTGGTGCTACCTCATAGAGCAACTGGTAGAGCAAGGAGAGGTGAAAGCAGTGGTCAGAGTGTTCCTGATGTCCTTTCAAGCCAATGTCCCTCACAGAAACCTTCACGCTGCGTTCTCCTGTCCCAAAGAACAGAAAAGGTATTGAAACCACTGTTGCCACGGTGTATTTCTGGTTGCACAGATGGCAACAAAACACCTTTCATTGCAGCACACAGAGGTGTCTTATGTTCATCTCTTTTCATCAGGGTTTTGAGAAAACATTGGTCTCTATTCCAGAGAAGAAGTCCTTGGAGTCACTCCATTACTCACAAAGCCATCAGGCTCTCCGGTGTGTCCTCTTCCACCAGACGTACACCTGTTGGATTGATTCGCCCTGGTTTGAGGAGCCTGTGATGAAAACACAATGCAAGCCTATCATGCTTTCCCAAACTTGAAAGTGCTCTCAGGGGCCAGGCAGCCTCCTCCCATGACTACCAGGTCACTGCAGATGGGTTTGTAGCCTCTTTAATGACTGCTGCCAGCTAACTGGAATTAGCAGTTCCGTGAAAGCCATCAAAGAAGGACATGCACTGCTCTACCCTTTCCGGAATCTGCTCCTTTCAGGAGTTTCTACATGCAGATGTAGAATTCAGCTCCTTCGATCATTGCTACAGAATAACCCTGCCCCAACTTAAATGGTAATAGATGAAAACCAATTTTGGTTTAGTTATCAAAAGCTGCACACCCCATGGCTTAAGATTAAACACGTCAGAATATAAAGACTGGCTAAAAAAATCTACCAATAAAACAAATGCTGACTGTACAATTTGTCAATGCCTCTTTACTGCAAAATACAGTGAAGTTGACCCTCTTTGGGTTCTTTTCTATGAGGAAAGAGCCTTAAGCAGCAGTCCTAATTGAAGAAGAGTAGCATGCCAGTGTAACAGAGGTTTGGGGGCTTCACAGAAGAACACAAGACATTGGGGGTTAATTGACGTGTATCTTTTGAAAGAAGATGTGAAACTACAGTTTTTGTGTGTGGTCTGTGGCAACAAATTATCTGCATGCAACCTGTTCCTATATGGCAAATGATGTGAGACCAAGAACTGAAAGTATGGTGTATGCATCTGTGTGCTTGTATATAAATTATTATTATTATTATTATTATTATTATTATTATGTATATTTTTATAACTATGATGCAGTTGCAAAGCTTCTGCTGAACTGGGAGGATACCGAGCTATATTACTTGCAAGTCATAGAATAAGCCAATGACTAAAAATTTGACATTCAGCACAAGTGAGAGAGCCAAGCTAAGAGGGTGCATATCACATGCTGTGGACTCTGGCATGGTTCAACTGTGAAAAGAAGTATAAAAGATTCTCTTCATTGTGTCAAACATCGGAAGGTAGTGAATTAATGGTTCAAAAGAGACACAAGTAGGGGCATAAACTTTTCTCAAGTTTTCTGAAAAATCCCAAAGAGTAGTTAAAAAGGAGGAGAAAAAATGCTTTACACTATAGCAGCAGTGCATCTGAAGTAAAAGATGTTTCCTGAGAAACCCCCTTTGAAGTCATTGCCATTCCCCGACTTTCACAAACACTTCGTGTGACAAAAACAGTCTCCCCCATGCTACAGATACTGAACTTGAGATTTTTAGGGCAGATAAGCCTTGAAATATATTTCGGCTTGGCTACCTGTTACACTTTGCTTTTTGTCTCTGATGGCGACTGCGACCATTGCCCAAGTCCCTGGCTGCTGGTAGATTTTCTGTGCAGTTCATTACTTTAACTCAATAGTCAAAGAGGTAAAGTCCACCACTTGTGGAGAAATGGCCATTCAAGCAGAACACCACATGATCACCTAAACTGATCTTTATAACTTCTGCCCCAAATCCCCGACAGTGACTTTTGCATGAATTTCTATTTCCATTAAGAAAGACTGAAAATATTTACTACAACAGCTAATGCAAGAAATGTAATCATCTGAAAGGAAACCTTTGAATATTTAATTGTTTTTTTCACTAGCCTTTTCCCAAATCTGCTCTTCTCCAAATTAATTTGAATCTTGATGCTTTTAGCTTCTACTTCCAGTCTCTGGATCTTGTTATGATATTGTTTTCTGCAGGATTAGAGTCATCTACCATTGGCAATCTCCTAAGTGCCTGTAATTATGAATCCTACAGGGTACATCAGACTCCAATTTTCTCCCCAGCTGTTTTGTTTTTTTCCAGACCACAGAATATTCATTTGTTTTCTGGCTGAAACCTCACTTAAAGACTAGTGTCATTTATGAGGATGTGACCCTCTGGTAACAACCTCACCCATGCTGCAAAGGACTGACTCATGCTCAATCCAAACAGGAGAGCCATGTTAATGCATGCTAGTGACATGAGTTGGAGCCTGAACATTGTGTACGGAGGATCAGCTGATTCTGGGCTGATGATCTCCTTGCCCTCTTAATAAATTCATCATCTCTGAATACTACTTCCCTTCTCTCTGGCTCACTGTGATGTGAGCCAGAAAATTACAGCATATGCATCAAAGGACACAGGTAAGGCTGCTCCACTGAGGGGCTACAGCCACCACGCAGGCAATGCAACCACCTCTACCTCCTGGGGACAGCACGTGAGTAGCTCTGCATTGTTAGCAAGGCACAGGGGCAATAATCTTCCCTATTCCCTTTGCAAATCCTCTGCTGGCTGACCTGTGATTACTGCTGGCTGTGGGTGGAGTTGTGCGAAGTCACACAGATGAGCTTAAAGCTCTTGTAAGACATTTTGTTTAACAGGGGCTGCTCTGTGGACCATAACTATGATTACTTCCTGCCACTGAGTAGATTTTCTAAGATATCCATCCTTACCAGAGTTCTGGGAAAACTATCTGATCCAGCCAGCAATAGCACACTATGAATGAATCAGAAGTCACTAGCAGGGAGCTCCTGCAAATTAAGAACTGGGTACTTAGTATCATCTTTTTCCACTTTACACAACAGCCACAAAACATCAATTACCTTTGGGCAAAAACCAATGAAAAGTGTTAAAATCTAAGTTTTATACTAACCTAACAAGGTTAGTATAGAACAAGACTGTGCAATTTACAAGTGAATCATTTTGAGTGACTATAACTACTTGACAGGGTTTAAAACTTTCACATCAAATTAATGCACTTCGTTTAGCCAACCTTATTGTTTGTCATCATGGTTCACTGTCGTAAAATATTTCCTTTGAAATGTTACTAACACAAAATGTTCTATTTAAAGAATTGTCTTTTTATTGGGAAGATGATCTTGAATTTAAGAAAAGCTGTAGAAAAGTTAGGAACAATCAGTCATATTAACTAACCACTCTATTCTCCAGCACCAAGAAATCATTCATAGCATGAAGAACAGCTAAGTAATTCTGAGCTCATAGAAGAGCCTATCTAAATTTAACTGCTCTATCATGTTAATGAGAGATAACGCCCTGCATCCACAAACAGATGGTGCTAGCCCACATTAATAAACTCACTGGAGAACTTAATATGCTTAGATTTAGATAGGTTATTCCACCGGATGACGCAGTCCATGACGCATCCTGAAGCAATATATCTGTATTTGGCAGTTCTTTATCATCTTACTTGGTTCTCCTTGCTACACTGCCTGCTGTCCCGGTGTCGTGTCCTGCCTCTGGGCTATCCTGAGTCACAGACATACAGGTGCAGCCATTCGTGGTTCTTACTTGTGGAAGCCAAACGCACTCACTGTGGCACACCCATATTTTTTATTTTCACACAACCCCTGGATTTTACTGACCCCATGGAAGATCTGTGCACCCATCTGTATTTGGAGAGCAGTTGTATCCCTGCTCTCCCCACCAACATACACACACACACACACATTTACTTAATCTCCTTCTTCCCCCAGCAGAGTGTGGGGAGTACACAGGTACAAAAAATATCGATGCTTGTTTCTGCCTTGCCCTGTCCCATCTGAGGGCTGCAGCTGCCAGGGAGCTGGCAGGGGCAGGAGCATGAGCTGGGCATAAGGCCACTGGCACCACTGGGACTCCCATATGGTCTTCTTTTGGCTCCAGGCTGTGATTTTGCCTCCCTAAAATCTGCCTCCCAAAGCAACAGATCGAATCTGGACATTTTTGCCCAGGGATCTTTTGGCAGCTCATCCTATTTGCACTTCCAAAAGCATAAAATGTTTGTATGTTATGCTTTGCATATTTAGCCAGTGTTATTAGTTTACAGTAAATAAATATTTAAAATAAATTAAGTATTATACTATTTCAGAAATATTAAATCAAGCAATTCATGTGATTGGAAAACAGTATTGGATGCAATTGGATCCTAATATTAATTGCATGAAGACTGCTTCTTGTGAAATAATTTATATGAATTTGATTCATCTTATCAACAATCTCTATGACTATTTTGTTATGTGAATAATGAACAAGGCTTCCTAAAATAAATCTTTGGCTACCGTTTTACTCCTCTTCTGAATAATGTTAATGTTTACTCTTTAAACAAAGGTTGCCTAATACAAAACCTCTGTAAATAAGTACAGTAACTTAGAAATGAGAAATCATAGGAAGCGGGTGGAAGAGAACAAGTGCAAACTAAAGTTCAAATGTGTTGGAATTCAAAAGGTATTTTCATAAGATATTGCAATATTTGCACAAAGATACAAGTGGAGCATTCAGAAAGCTTTAGATGTTCTTATCTACTTTATATAATGTGATCTGGAAGATGAGAAATATTTACTCAGTGTCCTAGCTTGCAGAAATTATCATGACAGTCATGGAGCTTTAGCTGCTGTATACCTGGGCATGGGATTTACACGGGGGCAGAGAAATACTCCTTCTTTCGAGCGTAAGTACATCTGTAGAATTTGATGAGCTTGTATAGTCTACTTGCAAACCACAGATGTACCTGAGAAGGCATAGATAAGTCAAGGATTCACTCCCTACCTTCCCAGATTATTTTATGCCAGGGACAGACTGTTTCATTTCCTGAGGATTGCACTTTCCTGCCAGAACTAGAAACATAAAGTGTTTTTAGCCAAGACATTCAGAGAGAGAAGAGGGAGAAGGTATATGAACATGAGAAAGAAATTAACACATATATAGAGGGCTACAATCATAGTAAAGCACTGAAAATATTTCGTACTTTATTTTGTACCTAGTTCCCTTTATCTGTGCTCTATTTTCAACTTCCTATACCTTGTGTGTGTAGCTCTTTACAAGGATGTGGTTTTCCAAGAACTGAGAGAAGTTCAGTCTAGACCTAAACCATCCCTAAGAACCAAATTTTTTTTTAATGTCTGTGAGATATTATCAGAACCAGTATGGACTCTTTTTTCTGTGTTTCAGTTTAGGAAAAATAAAAAAAATAAAATACATGGGACAAATTGGGATACTATTGATCAAGTGATCAAGTATGAGGCAGATCTCAAATTGCAAAGCTATTTCTTCTACAGTCTTAAATCAGCCTTTGAATGAGTTGAGCAAGGCTCCTGCTGACCAGGAAAAAAACTAATTCTTTTCCTCAATGGGGAAAGGATGAAATCAGCACACACTGCACCTTAAATTCACTCGCTCTCATAAGGCTGGGTAATTCCAGTAGTGTGCAGGGGCAGGGTTTGTGCACCGAGTGTGGTCAGCTCAGCACCTGGCAGTCTGTGAGACCTATAACACCAGCCTGCTCCTGCCCCACTACTGAGAGGCCATCATCAGGGGGAACTAAAGGGTTTCTTTGCCCAGCTGAAGCCAAGGTCATGTGTGAACTATAATACTGTGAATCCCGACGTGAAACACGTGTAGTAAGTGAAAAATTATTTCTTGAAAACCCTGAATTATGTTATGCCATGTTTCCTAATAATTCCTTAATGAGGGAGGTCTCTTTCTAATTTTTAACTATCAAAGCAAGAAACTGCTCTAGTTCCCATAGACCTGCCATTAGCTCCAGCCATTCCTTTCCTGATTCAAAAAAGTCAGATGCATTCTGCATTTCTTCACAAATCAGAAGAAAAATGTTAGTGCATTTTTATTGCAAAAATCTGTACTACTTCTAGTAATTCAACATGAACTTACATGCCTTTTCCCTTCACAAAATACTTTTTTTTTTCAAATATTTTGAAACGCTTTCCTAGTTTAAACACAGAATAGATTTGTGATGAAAATCATGGGGGAAAAAAATAAGAAACAAAAAGAAAAAAAAACTCTACAGAACACGTGAAATCAACTGTAGAAAAATTGTTTTAAGGGTGGAAGTGTACCAGAATCATGCTTGAATAGGTATCAGCTGATTCTACCAAATGGCCATCAAGGTCAAGGACCATCATAAAAATCAAAGCAAGGACTTTTCCTGGGTAACATTTTTTTTTTTTAATTTTGAAATAAAGTTCAGGGCTCCGGTCAATATATTTGCTTTTTATGAACATTTATTTGATTTATTTTTGAGAAAACCACTCCAGTTTAGCTGTTAAATATTGAATACTCCTTTTCCTACTTCAAGGCTCACAGAAGCAGATTTCATAATATTTGTATGCTTTTTATGCATGAGCCCTCTTATTTATACAGCTCCCTATAAATCATATAAATGAATGACAGAAAGGACCAATTAGAGCTTTTTCAGGGTAGAGCGACACTTAGATGTTTGTGCAGTCTCGTTTTAATGGTTTCGGGTTCCACAGTTTCCCCGAGGAGATTATTTGAGAACTTACTGCAATTTATTCTCATGATAGTCAGCTTCAACATTTCCAATTGTATCATAATACACTTACATCCAACATAATGTATCACACATTCTCTCCTCTTGTGATGCAAGGTAGATTCCATAAATCCTGCAATAAATTCATCACCTCTCCTTATGTCCTTAGAAGTCCTTATTAGCTGAGTTACGTAGTACATGCCAGCCTTGACAGCAATATCACAGTTATGCCTCTTTAGTGATTTACACAAAAAAGTAGCAATCAACCCCCAACACTACAGACTTACTTTATTCAAGCTCCAAATTAATTCACAGAAATGATCCATGTTTTTTAGATAAACATATGATTCCGTGTATTATAAGTATAAAATTATATATGCCCCTTTTTTATGCATGCTTGCAGAGTGTTAACCCCATCCTCCTAGGGTCATATAATAAAATTCCAGGAGCAAGTTTTATCCTGTGTCTCTGGAAGGATTTAAATGCATTTCCCAGTTCACTACACAGTAAGCAGTACTGTCGTGTAAGTATAGCTGACTCTGCCCTGCCATGTAGGCTGCTCCCTTCACCCCTCTCTTTATCACGTGCCAAATTGGTTTGCTTTCAGATTCCTAGCCTGCCTTTTCCATTCAAGTCCTGCCATGGGATTGCCCCTGTTCCGGGGCTCATGCTCAGTTCCTTCACTGTGCAAATTTTATTACACAGGAAACAGGGCTTACATTCATCTTTTTACAATTTCAGCTTAAAGGGACTACAGAGATAGGGAAACACATTCCTGCAGGTTTAAGACCACTAGGCTGTACATTTTTTAAGTTATCTGTCTTAAGTTATACTGATCACAGCAGAATTTTGAAGAAAACAAATGAGAACCAAAAACCAGGAAAGCACCCCTTAACATCCTAGTAGTTCATGTATGTACACACAGCCTCTAAAACAAGCTAGAAGATGGTTATCAAATTACAATTCATGGAATATTATCCCCACTGAACAAATGAGTTCTATAAAACTACAAAGTCTCCTGGAAACTCTGTCAAGTGTTACAGATGTGCTAATTAGAAAATATTTGACTCAACCCATGAAAGCAGTAATAAAGAGTTAGAATATTGCTCATGCGCTCAGTAATACAGAACAAGTGCTTAACAGCAAAGGCTTAAGAGCCAAAGGACCAGGCAGGTGCCTAATTCTTCACCAGGTTTTATAACTGAGGAAGACATCACAAATACCAAAAGCTCTGGTGCAAATAATAATAATAATAATTAGTAGTAGTAGTAGTATTACTATTATTATTATTATAAATTATTTTTGGAAGCTGGCTTTAGAAAACAAATAAAAGCACAACCAGCAGAAATAAAGAAGCCTGCTTACATCTCGCAGCTGAACCTGTACCCTCATTGTACCTTGTGTCCTACACCTACCAGATGGGGAAGGAGGGCGTGCGCTGGAGCACTCTGATGGGCCATGTGCTGGGTAGCCAGTGGCCACCACCTCCTCCTTGCCGACCTGACAGGACAGCTTTTACTGGCTGACGAGCCCGGAAGATCCCTCAGGAGAGCTCCTCCCTGGCTACGTGGCATGTGGGCCTTGTTAGAGAGAGTCTGTCCTTCATTCTGCAAGAAATCTGTCGTTCATTACTGAAATCAGCCCCGTTTGGCTGAACTAGCAACTGGCTTGAAGTCACTGGAGAGGGAAAAAAGCTGAGTGCAGCCAAACCAGTTGGAATGCAGCTAAAACACATCAGAGACTTTAAGGTTAAAAGGGACCATTGGATTACATACTCTGACCACAGGCCAGTAAGTCTTACTACCAGTCCCAAACTGAACTAAGGAGCTTGTTTGTGATTAAAAACAAATATTATCTCAGCTCCTGACCACTGATTTTTTATGTTCTTTTCTACCATTTTAAAAAGCTTTAGCATGGCAAATCTTGCAGATATTTTTGACAAATTGATAATGCATTCGAAACGTATTGTTTTAAGAGACTTCCTCCAGTACTACAATGTTCTGGCAGGTCTTTTCTGCACCACCTGATCTTTAATGTCAAGAGCCACACACACACCTTGTTCTACTATCAGTTCTCATCAATACACACTGTAATGCTGGTAGTACATCCAACAGTCAGACTGGACACACTGCATCTTATCCCTAACAGTTTGCTTGACATGATTTTTAGACAACTTTTTCTAAGACATAAGCCCTCATTCCAGAGGGGAATGAGGGCTTATGTCTTCCAAAGCCTCTTCGAATTCCAGAGGCATGGCTTGTATTCCTGGAAAATCTGGCAGTAAATTTGGCTAGCATATTTGGCTGTTTGAAAGTGTTCATTTTACTAAGCAGTCCAGATGACATTGCAGTTGCTTTCACAGTAGTTTACTAAGTTACCATTTAGCACGTCCACAGATTTTATTAACAGTGAGTTTATTTTGGATCTCTGGTAAAACTCTTGAAAATGCTGAGCCTGCAGAAGCTTGCACACCCCAAAGCCATGAATACTAGCCTCTGAAAACTCTTCTAATCTTTCTGAAGTGAAAAACGATTTCTCTGTTTAACCTACTGACCGTTCAACAGCATTAGCCACTAGAAGTACGTATGGCATTAACCAAAGCACTCAGAGATCATTTTGCAGTTCTAAGCCTATTAGATTAAAAACAGAAGCCATGATGTTTCTGCAGTTACTTTTATCAATTTACGTGTAGATGTCACTAAATAACGCTCTAATTGTTTTATCAGTCAAGTGAGGTGATTGACATTAAGGGTATCTTACTTATTTCTTTATCAAAGCATTTTTGTATATTTTCCCACTGTTTTGCCTGTGGTTTGTGTTAAAGCAGTCAAGAACAGTACAGGTCATCCAGCTTGGTGTTTTGAAAATGGACAGAACACAAATGCTTTTCTTTACTTCTTAATAAAATACTTTCTATTTAAAGATTTATTAAACCCCAAACTTAGCCACTTCCTCAGCCAACTCTGTCAAGATCCCTTGGCGCAAATTAGCCAGACTTCATTAAAAACTGTCTAGGTTTGCTTGGAACAGAGTTTTCCCCACGGACCTCACCAATTCCAGCCACCTGATGCCAGCACAACACCTGGCTTCTCCCAGGTACGGCGCCGATGCTCGCCCAGCACCCCCGACGCGCTCTCCGTTACCGCTACGGCTCCTAACACCCATCTCCGGCCCTGAGCGACTCCCCTCGCCCCTTCTCGTTCCCCTTCTTTTCCAAATTCCCCTCCGCTGCCGCACGCCCAGCGGAACCCCCGTTTCGGGCTTCGAGCGAGGTGCCAGCACCTGAGCGGCGGCGGCAGCAGGTCTCCGAGGCCACCCCCGCCACATTCCCCCTCCTCCCGCCGGGGATGCGGCGCCGGCACGGCCCACCGGGAGCCGGCGGAGGGTGCCCCTCATGCCGCCGGGCGGGGCCGCGCTCCCGGCATGCCCGAGGGGGCCGCTCCGAGGGTGGGTAGGTGGGCGGAGGGAAGGAGGGTGGGAGGGTGCGCGCCCACCCCGCCGCCGCTTCCCATTCCCACCCTACGCGGAAA
>VZRV01004953.1:950392-1021349 GCA_013398115.1 Falcunculus frontatus | reverse complement strand
TTTTGTTTTGTTTTGTTGGGTTGGCTTTTTTTTAATGGGTGGCGGGGGAGCAGCCCTGCGGAGCCGCTCTTTTCCAGCGTTAAGGTAGGAATTAACCTGGGCCGAGACATCCCGTGCAGCCGAAGTTTGGCCCCTGGGCAGATAGCCCCTGCGGCGTAATTTCGGTATTGTGCAGGTAGCGGTGAGACTACAGGAAGCAGTATTAAAATGCAAATTTGCAGTTGCGTGGCTTTTAATTTCATTGTTTGGTTTTGGTTTTCTTTTCTTCCCTCTCCGTGCCTCTGCCTCGCCTCGCATAGTGAGCAGTAAGTGGTTGAGTATTCAGAGGGCATGGCCCTTGTCTTAGGCTTTCGGTAAGATCTGGGTCACTTGCTGGAGGAAGAAATACCGTCAGAGGCTCACCTAATGAGGGGCTGGCCATTTCTGCCGCTTCCATCACTATAGTACTTCAGCTTTTTAAACCTGTTGTTTTGGGAGCCTAACAGTCTTCGGTACCTGTTAACATTGGAAATTATGATCCACTAATATTGAGCCTCTTCGGTCTAGGCACTTTAGATTGAACTTTGATTTAATTGCATTCTGAGTGAAGTCCGTTTTCTGTCCTGTTGCTGTCCAGATACTTAACACAGATATGTATGACCTGACTTAAAAAACATCGGAATGTGCCACATGTTACATATCTGACAGCCCAAGAATTCATAGTAGACTCCAGCAGAAAAGGTTTCTACTTTTTAATTAAGGTGCTAAGTAATTAAGTGGTTACTGATAAATTATCACTTGAGCTGGAAAAAGAAGAAAAGGTTTGTGTCATTTGCCTCATTTAGTTAATATCTGGGGCTTCCTCAAATTTCATAATTGTAAAGATTTCCTTTCCGTGTACTGTACTTTGTTCCTGAAGGCATGGTTAATATTCAATTAATGAGGTAGAAATCTTTCAGGGAGCAGATGTTCATATGGACTAGGATTGTCTCCAGTTATAACAATTAATGTCGCTTTCTACTTGGTTATTTATAAGAAATTTTTTAAATACTGGTGGGAGAGGAGAGCAGACTTTTTTACAGTTTTTGCAGTTTTAAGTCTCATAGGAGCTACTAGCCTTGCTGATCTGATGTTAGTCCTGGCAGACCTTGAGGTGCTTCATCAGAGAAGTGACTGGTTGTAGAGCACACCTGCCGTGTACATGGGTATGAGATGTGAGCTTTGCCAACGGATTTCAAGGATTGGTTATTTTCAGTGAAGATGAGGAGACATGTTTAAACTTCTGTAGTTTGTCACAGCTCACGGGCCAAAGGACATGGCCTCCTCACCAAAGACTATGTCTCAGACTTGCTTTTTAAGCGAGCAGTCTTTCACTGATATACAGCGGCACAGAGTTCTTTAACCCAACCTCTTTTCAGTCTCACTGTTGCTGTTTTATGTGGGAAAAAGCCCATAAGCTGGCATATGGAACTATGGTCGTTTTTTTTCTTTGCCTTAGTCATGCTTTTCCAGCCTCTTCACTGATGAAAAGTTGTGCTTGAGACAGATGCTGCTAAAGCAGAGCTGTGCAACTGCTGCACTTGAGCAGAAATGTTCTCCAGGTGAATTACAGAAGTGTGCACTCTCTTCCCTACAGCCCTGGACAGCTACGGAGGGCTCGGTGTGAACTATTGCAGCTGAACTCACTTCCTGTATTGTGTCACAGGCTTTTCTGTCTGTCCTATGAATCTAACGGGGGTTTTCTGGGATTGCACAGTCTATCGAGGAAGGTTAGGAATGTAGGTACAAGAAGTAGGGAGCCCAGGGGACTGGGAGACAAGGCTGCTTTGTCCAGTGATCTGTTGTCTGTTGCTGATGGTCTGCCAGATAGCCCCATTATCTTCACTACAACCTCGTCCTGCAGTCTGCAAGAGGTTAGATTAGCTTTTTTATTCATTAATGCAGCTTAAAAGTAGAGGCTTTTTAGCATGTTCAACCCGAGACTGTGGAGTGAAAGAAAGGTGGAAAGTACAGAGGGTGAAATGAACATGAGGAGGAAGAACGACAGCAAAAAGAAATCCATTTGGCTCTCAAGGAATTGTTTGTGTCATCTTTCACTGACTTTATAAAAACTGTGAGATTAGAGGAGTCTAAAAGCAGTAAGACTGCTTCAGAACTGAGTCTCATCAGTGGGAAATGATGGCTGTTTTACTCTGATCTGAGGGTGACAGTAGGGGTCATTCTTGAAGCTACCTGTTTTATTTCAGTACTATAATAAAAATATTCTTTCTGTGAGAAAGACAGACGTGATTTGATTAACCATGGATTTTGTTCATACTAATGTCTTCTGGGCACCTGTCATGTAAATCCAAGCTCTTGGTTCTTGTTACCACTTCAGAACAGGCAGAAACATTACTGGAGCTGTCACTAAGCATCTGTAGCTTTTTCCCCTGCTACTTCAAAACACAATACAGTGCCATTTTCTTTTCTTCCACTGTTTCTGGCCCTTTTATTTCACCAGTACTGGTGTTCATTTGGTGCCCTGGTGAGCTGATTTGGCTCATTAAGACAGCATATCATTGTGTTTTTCTGTGTTCTGATTATTTTCTTTTGCTGGGATGGCTGGGTTTTTTCTCACTAATGAGCTATATTGGCTCATTGCTAGTTCACGTAAGTGCTAGAGCTGACTCAAGGGGAGGATTGAGGAGGGAGTGAACAGGACCACTCTTTCACAGCAGTGATCTGTTAGATTGGCTTAGCTGCACAGGAAAATTTCTCCTCCTGTGTTTGTCTTCATGAATGTGTCTGTTGGGGAACTTGCAGAGTGGGAAAGTGGGTAGTGAGAGAATTGTTGAGGGATGAAGTCCTAGCTCCTTCACTGCTATCTTTGGTGAGTTGAGCTATAGGGATGATAATAGTGAGGAGGTACAAGTGTGGGGCAAGATGTAATCTCTATATATATGTGATATATGTAAAAGAAAAATCAAAACCTCTACCATGTCAAATAGTATTTTCTTTTCTCGGTATGTGACCGCTACTTTGTAACAAGTCAAGGAAATGTTGTGAATAAACTGTTTGCAGTGATGTTTCTCACTGTATTGCTAATTTCCAGGTTGCATTTTTTCAGCTTCCCTGTGCATGAGAGCTACGATAGTGGATTTCAAGACAAGAAGCAGACCTAGAGAAGTAGAAACAAGGGTACTCTGTGATTCTCTTGCTCAATGCTTAGATACGTAGGACTAGATATTTTGGAGAACTTGGAACTTGAGTTCGTATTTTATACCTTCATTGTGAGGTCATACTTAAATCTGAATGCAGTCTCACTAAACAAGGAGAACATATGATACCTATTTAGTTTAAGTGACTTGCCTTACATCAGATTTAAGCCCTTCTGATGGAAGAATAGAGATCAGTTTCCCAGGGCAGCCTTCCATTACAAGCTGTCCATGGGTCTTTCACAGTATACAGTGCAGCTTCTGAGAAACTAAGTTGGATGCTGTAGACCAGCATTAAATAAGCTGCAGTCAACCCCATCTTGAGATTTCTTTGGTCATGAGCTGAACCTCTCAAAGTACCACTCCAGGTGGACCTTTAGGGGTTTTTAAATGCATCTCAAAACACAGGTGTTTACATCTGACTTATTTCCAAACAGAATTTTTAATTTTAATAGAAGACATGTCTCTACAAACATCCCAAATACGTAGGAATGTGATCACTGAAATAGTGTCTGCATAAGGTCAGAGCCAGAGCATATGTCCTCTGCATTCTGACCTCTGACAGTGGCCAGTGGGGACAGGATCTTCTCCTTTTTCTGTCTGACACTGACACTATTTTCTGTCTGACACTGTAGGTTTTACAGTATATAAGCTTTCTTACCTAGGAAGATGTCTGAACACAGAGGTAGACTGAACTACTTTTCATATGTTAATGTCTTTCTTGATTCCTAACTTTCTTCAGGAGGTAGACATACTTTCTCTCCTACCAAATTTCTTGTGTGAACAGGTACTGAACTACTACCTGCTAAAAAGACACTGGTGTCAGAGCCAGACCCTGTCCATTTGATGCATTTGCTTCTTGCTGGCTGTTACCATCCCTGCTGTCTCTGGAAGATCAAGAGCCATTTTCGGCACATTTATGCTGTCTTTCATGGTATTATGGATGCAACTTCTGCTTCCATTCTGTGACATGGCACTGAAACGATCTTTGGTACAAAGGATTGGTACAGAGAGTCATACCTCACTACCAGTCACCCGCCATTCAGCTTTGCCCTGGAGTAGAAGAAGACTTGGAGGAGTGGGAGGGAGGGAGGAGGTATGAATTCCAAAGGTCTGGGTCCTCACCTGCATTTTGTTTCCCTTATTTCTTAGTGGCTGGTCCTTCTCATTTTACAAACTTAGAAGGCAGCTGCTCTCATCTCCAGAATGCTCCTCTATTTGCTGCCAGACATGGTGGTCTTGTCTGTGGATGCAGAGTTGTGTGAGTTGGTGTAACTTTGGTGCTCATCTGACCATTGTAGTGTGGGAAGTTTTACTGGTTCATCTGGGAAACTAGCCTTTCTAAGGAAAAAAACAAATAATCCTTTTTCTGTCAGTTCTGCAAACTAAAAGAGTCTACACAGGGACTGGAATCCTGTTCTGGAGAGTGAGATCGTGGTTGTTACAAGATGTTAGTGCCAGTCTGAACTATCACTGTAAAATGCAACTGCAGTGGGTTGGCTTGAAAGTGGTATCTTGGGCTTTTCTCCTGCTGTGTGTTCCCTGCACCTACCCTAGATTTACAGATTTGTGCACCTACAGAGTGAGTTGGTTGTTGAGCTGTTTTGGGAAGTGAGAGGAAGTGGAAAGTGAGCTGCATGATGACTAGATCTGCATCAGGGAAGAGAAGAATATGAATTAAGCTTTCCACAGCAGCCTGGAGATGCATCAGATTAAGCACAACATGAGACAGCACCTTATGCCTCGTTACTCATCCTTGCCCAGCTATTGTGGTGTTGAAAAGTGTGCTTTTTTTAACCTTATCTGGCATATCTGGAATTGAATTGTATTCTGCTGTTTCTACCATTAGATATTTTCAAGTTAAGAACTAGTGTCAGTTTCTAGGAATCACTGACCTTTTCAGTCCAAGATTGTGTTAGAATAATGCTCTTTTTATTATTTTTATTTTGCAGATTGCCTTCATGACCTTGACTCTGTTTCCTATCCGACTCTTTTTTGCTGCTTTTATGATGTTGCTGGCCTGGCCTTTTGCGTTCATTGCTTCAATGGGATCTGACGAGCAAGAGCTTGAAAAGCCCCTCTCCTGGTGGCGAAAGTGAGTCACTGATGTGGTGGAATACTAAGAGAATCATTATATAGTTCAGCAGTTTGAAGTAGAGGAGATGGGAAATACCTGTCTCAGAGATCTGCTTTTCTCTTCAAAAGAAAAACACAAAAATTATTAAACACTTTCCTCAGGTGGGAAACTAGAAATGCCCCAACTCTTTGAATTGCCAGGTGATCCAAGAATTACATTGGTAATCTCTGGCTTCTTATCTTTATTGAGGATGTAATGTGAAGCTTTGTTGTGGCATCTTCAATTACATTTATTCCTGTAATGTCAACTTCTGGTTATGAAGATTGACTTTGGAATGTGCCCAGATTTCATATTCTAAATTGTTGTTTTAAACTGCTTCACCCGCATTGTTTTCTACCCCATGATGAACCAACAAAACTTGTGTTGATTCCCTGAGGGCTTGCCCCATACTTTGGTGCTTATTAAAAGTCTGTGGTTGCTTTGATATTGCAGTGCTAATTAAGGTAGAATGTAAGACAGTGTCCTCCCATCCATGAAGACTGCCATGTGAGGAGCAGGAAAGGAGGAGTGTATCACCTCTTCTGTAGACAACTTTAAAATTAGGAGCTTGCACTAGCATGAAGGAAGCTGATTGTGTTTTGCATCACAGGAGGGAAGGAGTTTGAGAATCACAGAGGCATGTCACTTTACATTTAATTTGGAGTGATATCAATACAATAACTAATGGAATAATTGGCTGCCTTCAGCCTTGCATACAGTTATTTTGAATCTTTTCAGATTCTCCCTTCCCCATTTAATCCAATTTTCAGTGTTACCCTGCTCTCCAGCCTCCAATCCCTTTAAGTGTTACAATTTGTGGCGTTCGATTTTTGTACTCAGTTGGTTCAAAGTTTCTCTTTTCAGTACTGTCAGACAGTTTAAAAAACAGACAAAACTCCCCCAAAAAAAGCTTACCCACCCCACCAAAAAAAAAAAATCTACAAGAAACAAAAATCCACATCACTTTAGGAGGAGATGGGCAAAATGGAAGTAAGTAAAATATTTCCAGAGCTCTCATATGTATTCTGTAGGCATTCCTGTGTTTGAGAATCTCTGCCCTACATGTCTCTTCTGTTTTGTTAGGGTAAACTTGAAACCAAGAATCAGGGTAAGTGCACTCTAGCAATATCCTAATAGCACATTTCAGGACTCAATTTATTAGAGCTTTTTAAGGTTTTACTAGAAAACCTTATTAGCCGTTGTGTAGAAGAAACTTAACAGTCATAGTCTGAATAAAAATTAATTATGAACTAAACGCCAATCTTGAAGACTAAAATGAATTAATATTCAGGTATAAAATGGAATGAACAGCATCTTACCTTGAAAGTGGTTTTAAATCATCTAAGAAAGAGAAAAACAAAGTGTATGCAATGTTCCAGCTCTGTTTTAAGCATCATATCCTGTCTGAACTTTTGTCATGCATGTAATGTTTTTCCTCTCATTATTTTAAGGTGTTCCTGTGGCAGCATAACTGTTTTCCCAACTCTTTACAGGATAGTGGATATTTTGCTGAAAGCAATAATGAGGATGATGTGGCTTGCTGGTGGATTCCACTGGATAAATGTAAAAGGCAGACGGGCATTGCCAGCAGAAGCAGCAATATTAACGGTGGCTCCCCATTCCTCCTACTTTGATGCCATTCCAGTGACTATGACCTTCGCCTCCATTGTGATGAAAGCAGAAAGCAAAGATATTCCTGTTTGGGGAAGTAAGTTGGTAATTAACTTACTTTTTCAAGAACTTAATTTTTCAAGAACAATTAAAAATTATTGCTTAGGAAGTTCAGTGGGTGTATATGAGAAGGACTGAAACACAAAAGAAATTTTGCTGTAATATATGGTGAGATTTTTTTTTTTTTTTTTTAACTGGTCTACTCTGAATATCAATAGAAAAAATTGGGGGGAGGAGGGGAGATGTATTTTTTCCTCTTTCTCCAAAGTTGAATCACTTTATGAAGTCAAGCAATCCTACAGAACTCATGGTTTAATCTGCAGTGAAATTGCAACATTTTAAGACCTGACAGAGGGAAAAGCAAATTAAGATGGGGCTATGGAAGCAAAGACTGATGCTAGAGAGAAAGTCTGCTAAGACTTGGTGTGAGTTGAGGTGCCCTCCCAGAAATGTGTTTTAGGAATGTTGTCTGCTCTGAATGCTGCCCTGCCTTGAGGGAGTGCTGCTAATCCTTCACGCATCGATAAGTTTGTTTCAGGCAGAGTGTGAGAGATGAGCAAGAACAGATTGTTGCACTTGGGTTTAGTCATGAGAAAAGCAGATGCCTGAGTCAGTAGTGCTTGAATACTATCTTTGGAATTATTCATGTAAGTTCTCACAAATGTTTGAGAGACACCTGTGATTTTTGGTGCAGTTGTGACAGGAAAAACTTGTGTAAGCTTTTCGACTTGTAGACTTCTAACCAAAGTCTGTGTGGAGGCATTTTGGAGAAACCCAGCATCTTTTGTCTAGTGACCAGCAAAGTTCAAAGAACATCCCTGTGTTTAATTGTGTAGATTTTTATGGGTAATATAAAAGTGACAAAAGATTTTACTTTGGCCACGGATTCTTTAATTTAAAAGGACTCTTTAAAAGTCTAAACAAAAGCTTTGAGTTCCTTTGTAACTAAGTGGAATCAGGCTGTTGGTGCTGACATCCTTCTAAAATTTAATTAGACAATGTGTTTTTACGGTCATATTCAAAACCAGAAGCTGAGACATGGCCACAAAGGATGAGTGGTTAGATACTGAAGTTTTGTTTAAGGAATCTTGTCATATAAGGGTCTGCCTGTATGAATTGAAGCTCAGGCCAGATCTGCAGTTTTATCTTAATTTCATTGAATATCTTACTAATGGAGTTTAGAAATTTGTGGCAGTGAAAAATCTATGTAAAAATGAATAGATGCTTTGAACAAAAAGGGCACAGGCAGGCATGTGTTTTTGAAAACAAGTGTATGCAAACAAGCATAGTGTGAAAACAAAAAGAAATTGAACTCCCTTGTTCAGTACTGAAAGAAGATACTGTTGTGAGACAGGATGTTGGCAGTCCTGTACAGCATAGGTGTATCCAGGCCAACTTGGGCCTTAGGAGCAGTCCAGACATAGAAACAGGGGCTAATTTATCATCTTAGGTGCCTCAGTTGACTATTTAATAATTGCTGGCTCAGCAAAACAGAAGGAGTCTGTGTGGAGCTCCCTTTGACTTGAAGGTGGTCTGTCTGGAGCACCCAAATTAAATGAGGTAGCTCCAGTCCATGTTTTGTTACTGCAGTGTGATGAAATGGCAGAGCAGCGTTTGACAGAATGCTGCAGTGGCTACTTAACTATCCCACACAGTAGATTCAGTGGGAGCCAGGAGATTCTGTAGGGATATGGAGATTGTAGTTCCACTAAATGTAACACAAATAATGTGTATTGAGTAGTTCAGACTATTTTCTAAATACTTAATTTAATTTTGAGGTGACTTTTACAGGATTCCATCGATACTCTAGACTTCGTACAATACATTTTAAAAATGATTCACTTCATTTCGTTCATGTGTGAGTAAAGCCAGTTACAGAAAAAGAGAACGTGTAGTGATTTGATGGAATATTACTGGAATGTACAGTGCAGTCAAATAAATGAATGTTTTGTCTTGTATAGCTGCATTCGCTTTAGGCTGTGCAGTCCCACAAGTTATTTGGTCACTTGTGAAGGGTTCACAAAAATGCCACAGAAGTGGGGTATACCAAAGGTCATAACTGGGATTCAGAGTTCAAAAATCTCTTGTGTTTTTAGGGGTGGACTTTTGTATGAGCAACATTAATTACAGCAGTTCGTGTTATATAAGAGTAAATGGACCTTAACAGAGAGGTAGTAATCGCTGTATTGATTAGTTTGTCTTAAAAATTAGTGAGAACTTTCCAGTAAAATTGTGATTTATTTCTCTCTTTTACTTCTTTGAAAGAAGTTTCCCCTGATGCAGATAGTTCTATCCTTTCCTTCTTTGACCTAGTATTTTAATCCCAATGTTATTTACACCTCTCTACATGCACACACATAAAAATATATTTTATATTATTGGACCACTGATATTTCTCTTATGCTTATGTGATAATGTGCTCATATTTTTATTGGTTTGCCTGGTGAATTGTCAACACTCTAGACATCCATCCAGAATTTATCCCAGAGAGGTCAGAATTGTGTTGTGTTCTTCAGTTTTATAAGTCTTTCAAACTTGTTATGCCATCTTCAGTAAGGTTTTGGAGCCAGTCACTGATAATCCTAACCTTTTTATCTCTTGAGTCTTGTTAATGGTTATTCTGAATCTTCTGGGAAGCTTTGAACAAAGTACTTTCATTTAACTATCTGAGCAGACTTGAAAATGTAAAAAATGAAGTGGCAGAGGAAATTTGAAGATAATTTTCAAGGATGAGGACTTTGGGTGAAAAGTACATCCTTATCCAATATTTTCAAGTATGATATAAATAAATTGGCTTTTTGATGTAATAACAGTGTTTATTGGGACATTGTACATTATATACCAGAGGGATCAGGTGCTTTAGCAGGCACAAAATGATCTGATTGCTAAATGGTTACCAAGATTGGTTCTGCAAGTATTTTAATGGGTTTCTGGAACAGCTGCCTATATTACTGTACTCTTAGTTTGCCAGTCATGGAATATTAAGCTTCTGATCCACTTAAAAGGCCAGATGATTAAAAGCCTGTTCTTTATGGGATTGGAAGTATTCCACAACGGTGTTTGTGTATGAGTGTTTTATTGCTTTTTAACTTGAAGGCAGCTCTCCTGGTTTGCAAAGTCCCATTTCAGAAGCAGACGTAAGTCTTGTGACTCTTACAGATATCTTCATCCTTTTTAGGAAAACAAAGAAAACCAGATTTTAAAATGTTCTTTGGCTATGAACTCTGCAGTCAGTGGTCAGTAGTGAAGAAAATTATCTACTTGGCACACACACAAGGTTAACAAACTCTGGGGAGGAACTGCTTGCCCAAATATAAATGATATTTCAACAATCATCCGGAAAAAAAAAAATCAGTACCTGGGAAGTAGAGAATGCCAAACAGATGGAATATGTCATGATGCTGAAGGAAGATGTATGTATTTCTACACAATGACTTTCCAGGGTTTTGGTAGATTGGAGTTGAGAACTTTGCTGGACCACTCAAGTCTTAGAGTGGGAAAATGACATCTAGGAGTCTGTCATACCTTACATGGGCTGAAGACATCAGATCAGTTTATCAGTACAGATCTGTACACTTTCTTGTTTTGTCTATTGACTTCCACTTCAAGTCAGGACAAGGTTTGTGCATAAATTCTTTATATTTACACTTCACTGTCTTATTTTTGGCTGTTGAAGCACCCTGGATAAAAGTAGTTTTTCATTGCTGAAGCGGTCGGTGCTACTGCAGAAATGCTTCCGTAAAAAGGAAAGGGGATTTGTCAGTAAATATGAAGTGATGGGGATTTTGTTGGACCACTTTTATGATTTGAACATTTTCAGTGGTCTGAACTTTTAGAAGTGACAATTTAAGTGAAAAGCTAATTTAAACTTTGAGCAACTTCTTGACATCTCTAACAACCACTCTCTGAAAAGGAGAGGGAGTTGGTACCTGTGAAATGCACAGGATGATATGCTAGCTTATGTTTATATAGGGGAAGGAGGTAATTTCTGTTTGGCAGAACACAGTAGAGCTATAGAGAAAGGGAGAATCATACAGGGCTACGAAACTGTCAGCTCTGTTATAGGTAGTTTTTTCCACATCTAGTAAACTTGTGAATTTTTGTTCAAGCTTATTTTTTGAAAGTGCATTATAGGCCTTTCTCAAGCATCATGACTAAAAGATGAGAATAAGTAATTCAGGGGAAAGTATTTATGCTTGGGTAGCTGGGTATGTTTTCTTCTCAAAACGTAAAGGGTGACAAATTACCCACCAGCTCTGCCGTGCAACCTAATCCTTTAGTTCTGCATCCCAAGTGCCCCACCCCCCACCCATTCCAAAGCACAAGAGGAAGAGAACTGTGGTAGACCCACGGTTTTTCAGTGAGAGTCATGCATTTAAACACTTCTGAGATTCACTATAACAGTCCTTAAACGCCTTATGGAAGAACCTATTCTAAGGTGAAGGCATCACAGATTTTTTTATACATTGTAAATCAGCAGCTTCAACACTGGGGTCACCAGGATGAATGCCAACATCCTATGCTATGTTGGCATTGTAGCCTGCCTTAAGTACGCACTTGTGCTCCCCATTTCTGAGGAACATCTTGAAGTTGTTGCCAAGCTTATCCATTTCATCTTTTCCTTTAAAACTCTCTGTTTCAAATTCAATGTTTCCTTCTGACTGGACACCCAGATATTGGGTGCAAGATATTGGTCCTCACAGAAGCTGTCTCGGAGAGACTTAAAATACTTGCATTGTCCCCCGCGTATTATAGATGTGTATCTATCATTTGGCTTGGAGTCCTGGAAAATTCTGTAAAAATTATTTCTCATTTGAACTGCTGCTGGAATGCCTAAACCACCATTACTAGTTAATATCATTTATTGAAGTTACAAAGTGCAATATATAGGAAACCTTCAAACCAACACTGCCTTGAGTACTTTTTAGCCTGGCAGCAGAAAGCTAAAACATAGAACCATGCCCTCATACAGCTACTGCAGGTGTGAGAGCAAATAGCAGTCTCTGAGATACTAGCAAAGTCTTTGTCCCTCTAGAAGTCCTTAAGGAAATAGATCACATTTTGAAAGACCAACCCAAATACCACAGAATTTACTTCTGTTAAAGCTAAAGAGGACATGGATTATTTATTTCTCACTACTGCCCTTTCCTTGTCCTACAGGCTGCATTGTTTCCTGCCTTTGTCTTTGGAAGTAGGGAGGAGAACTTTCCCATTAATACTACCTCCATCCCGTGAATAATTGGTATGCCTTCTGTCAGGTGGTCCATCTGCTAAGTTTTTAGTCAAACTTGGAGAAGTTGTTCTTGACATACATTTATCTTCAGTGGTTGGCTCAGGCTTGAGTCAAATGAGTATATATTTCTGTATATAGTTATTGCTCTAATACATTACTGCCACCAGCTTTGCAAATCTCTTGTAGAGTATCATGACTATAATAACACTTCTTCTGTAAGAAGAATGTAATTCCAAGTGGAAAAGATCCTAATTTTGGGTGAATTGAGTTTTGTGCATTGATACGACTTTGTGCATTTGGTGTGTGTGTTCTTGAGGTTTTCAGTTTTTAAGGTCTGTGTCCATGTACACAGGAAGTAATTGTAATCTGGAACATTAAGGGTTTTTTCCCCCTATAACTTTCAGAAGACTTTTGAGCCTCTTACAGATTTCTTCTTTTCTCTACAGAAAAGAGCACTTTTCATATTAGATGTTACTTCACTAGAAAAGTTGCGAGTTCAGAACCTTGCAAGTGTGTACATTTGAGTAAGGCAACTCTTGAAAACTCAGCCCAAGATAGCACTTTTCAACCTTTATCCTTCATGGGTTTTGTACCCCTAAATACAGAATGTATAACGTGGCAACTGCAATCAGCAAAATAATTGTATTTTTTCTGTACTAGAAAAAAAATGAGGAGTAAATACTTTAAGTGGCTATCCCACTGCAGGCTGCTTGTACAGCTTACTTCCATGTTAAAGGAAAGCAGAGCCAGTTGTGCTACATCTGTAGGATTCCCTTAGAGTGTCAGGGGAGTGTAGTGATGGGGTTTTGTGTTGTTTGGGAGAGAGGCCAAGTGAAAGCCTCAGCTTCAGCATTCTCTACTTTTGCAGCTGTCACTTTGTTTGTTGCTGATTCTACAGTGGTGCAAATGTAACTGCCCACTCAAAAATGTGTGTATGGATACATTTTAGCAGAATTGTATGTAGTGCCACATTGCTATTCCATAGCTTTTTGTGTTCCTCTGGTGCCTTGTAAAACCAGTGGTGATGTTGCCAGTGTAAATGGTTTGCTGCAGTACTTTCTGCTGTTGTGTGTTATACAGCACTTTCTGTCTTGAATCGAAACAAGGTTTCCTCGCACACATCTGCCTGCAAACAGAGAGGTGAAAATTTCTTTCCCCGCTATTGTCCTAAGAAGTTTAATGACATCCAACCGTATGTGTTCAGCTTATCAGGAAAAAGAAAACTGGTTTTTGCTTATGCATTGAGCTGGTGCTGAAATTGATTGCATGGGAATTACAGTTCTGAAACCAGTTGGAGCTGCCACCCTGCAATTAATTAAAGCAATACTGAGTTTTTGCAGGCCCTCTTTAAAAAGGCTGTTTTGAGCAACTTTCAGTTGGTTAGAGTATCTGTGGCATTCTGGCTGCCCTGCAAGGCAGAGGTTTTAGTGATGTACCAGCAGTACTATTTAAATTGCAGGCACTTGCGTGAGAAGGTGGAGTACAGCATGTCAGCTGTCCTCAGGACTCCTTGTATGATCTGAAATTGGGAATGAGAGTGACTAGATGAAATAGGACTGACACTGCTAGAGAAAAAGCTGGAATAATGACACTCGCAAGATCAATTTTGTGAATTGAGGGATTGTCTGTCATTGCCCACTGGATTTGATATTTCAAGGCTGGCTTTAATGGAGTGAGATGAGCTGGGCAAGCACATTTTTCAGAGTCTCTGAGCACTTGGGTTGTGGTCTTTGATACCTGGTTACAGCCAGTCTTGGACAGCTAAGTTGCTGAGCAGAGAGGATATGATTATGTTCTGTTTATTGAACGTGTTGCAGAGTTCTTGTTTCCTTTAGTTGCTCAGTATGCCAGCTGTGTGGAGCATTTTATGCATTTACTCCCGGCCCAACTGTGCCCTAGTCCTGCCTATTCCTTGCATCACATACTACCTTAGGTACTGTCTCCTTGTGTTTCAGCTTGACTTCTGACCACAGTCTCATCTTGGCTGCCTATTTGGTATGTTTCTCAGCTTCTCTTTACAGACCTTTGGCCCTGCTCCTGACTTTCTTGCACAGATCGACTTGGTACAGCCTTTGAATTTTCAGGTTTCTGTGTATTTACTGAACATGAAAATGTGGTGAGAGTAAAGGTCTGTAGTAGCCTTGTGCTCTGTTTTCAGAAGTGGTTGAGAAAAGACTACAGAGTTAGCCTTTTCTTGGTGTGTATTTTCAGCTTTTTACTGATGACTGAGAGTTTCAATGTCATTTAAATTGTTTGTCTTAACCACCAGCCTGATTGCTGGTGTCTCACAGGATCTTCAGCTGCTGTTTAATATTAAAACAAGAATTCTGTCAGCTTTTTAGTCCAATGTCTAAGGAAGTGATGCTTAATGTAACCACCCTAATAATTAGGCTAATTCAACAGGCAGGACAAATCCATAGGAAGCTAAGATTTCAGTTGCCTCTTTCAGCATACCATAATAATTTTTCTTTGCGCGGGGGTATGTTGCTGTTTGTGGTGCTGGTCATTTCTAAGGTAACTTGCCTTGTGTTCCTCTGGAACTTAGTAACATTGCAGTAGCTTGATTTTGGGAAGGTTGTAACAGTAAAGCTCTCAGGTTTGCACTACTTGCCTGTACAGTTTTCAGATACAGATGACATCAGTGTAGCCTGATGTTTTCTGTCACATTGCCTAAAGAAAAATCTGTCTGCTTTGTCTGCTTGCTTAATTTCATGCGTTATAAATAAGACCCTGCTTGCAGCTTGTCCTCAGAAAAGAGCCTTGGAGTTCTGGAATTATCTTACTCATTCCTTGGCCTGAAGTAACCTAAATTCTGTCATTTGGGCCTAATGTAAAAGAAATTTCCAAGTGAAGGCTGGGCATGTTGGATCTTTTGCTTTTCTTTACTTTATGTTTCTGCTATGGAATAGTAATTTGCAACAGTAGGGCAAACTCAGGAGTAGCATCGCTAAGAAGAAAACAATTACTATACCAAGTATGGTTTCCCTTGTTATTTTTATTGCTTGTTCTGTGTTCGTGGGGTTTTTTTTCCCTATTCTTTGTGTGTTAGTATTTTTGTGGTTTGTTTTAGGGCTTTTTTGTTTGTTTTTACCTTCCCTTGACAGTAAGTCAAAGATTGCTCCCCTGACAAGCATTGTTCCATAAGAGCAGGCATGTAGGAAGAAGTGCAAGAGTAAGGTAACTTTTCTGTTACACTGCCTCCTGAGCTTTGGCAACTTGTGGGATAAAAGCAATGTTTCAGAGGCTGGCTGAATGTTTGGGAACTTGCTGTAAGGTTTGACAGATTAATTTCTCAGAACCTTCGGAACTGAAGGATTTTGATGAGTTGCTGGCTAAACTTCTAGTGGGATAACACCAGAACCACCAGCTTTTGCTGAGTACAGGACTGTAATTCCTTACACTGTTTTTTCTTCACACTTTAAGCACTAGCTGATCCATTAATTTAGCAAGTCTATCCTTGACAAAAGCAGATTATATGACTGGTGTCAGTGAACTCCTCTCACAGTGGCTGGAAAAATGAAAACTGTATTTGGGGCAAGTAGGATAGCTAATGTTTAGTGACTCTTGAACCTTCAAGTAAGATTACATGATACAAAAATTATTAAAAGGTGTTTGAAGACAACCTGTTTAAATAAAGACATGAAGCAGTACATTTGACAGTGCTTCTCTTTTAGTGCTTATGGACACTGCAAAAGAGCTGTATGGGCTTCTTATTATTTTGAAAGTTGTCTTTGGTGTCCTTATGACAGACATACATGGAGAGTATCTTGTGGGTTTATGTCTGATTTTTTTCTCCTGTTCTTTTTCTGTCTGGCTATGTATAAGAGGTTTCCCACTGAGCCAGGAAGAGAATGTCTGAGATCTAATTCGTCTGGTATGACAGACAGGCAAACAAGTGACAACTGAGAAAATGATCATGCTTTTTCTGTTGATACTGATTCTTCACAAAAAATAACATCAGTGTAACTAATGTCTTTGGTGGTGTACCTTTAGTGGAGCTGAGCAGTCATAGAAGACAAGCTCTAAAGACAGAGACCGTTTGACCCACAGGATGCCTTTTGGAAGCACTTACATAGCAGGGAGATTCCTGCTCCTCTGCTGGCTTGGGAGTGGCTGTAGATTTTGTGATTTTTGTGGAAGGAGGAAATGGCCTATAGACAACCAAAGCTGCATTGTTGCAGAAAACTGTGCATAATATGTACCATCATGTTTTACATTATCTGTGTTGTATGTATTGATCTTAGAAATTGAAAAGGTGCGAAAGTGCCAAAATTGTGAAAACTGTTTTCCTAGCAGAAACTTATTAAAATATTTAAATAAAACTTCAATAATTCTGCTGAGTATTTGACCTTGCAGTGTAATATAGTAAAGCAGTTATGTTCTTCTAACAAAATTTTTGTCCAGAGGACTAATAGGGGGGTGGGTGGAGGGCGGAGGGGGAATCTTGTTCAAAGAAAGGGAAAATAAAGGCTGGTTGCTTGTTTTTGTTTTCCGTCCTCTTCAGCTCTGATCAAATATATCCGACCAGTATTTGTATCTCGGTCAGACCAGGATTCCCGCAGGAAAACTGTTGAAGAGATAAAGAGGCGTGCTCAGTCTGATGGTAAATGGCCACAGGTACTGTATTCTGCTGCTCTGTAAGAAATGATATTTGGCATTTCCAGGCTTTGGATATGCAGTTTACTTTTTTTCCTTGTGAGTGGCTTTAGATGGTTTGGGGTGGTGCATGTGTGTCTGTGAAATTTCCCGCACCCCCTCTTTTTAGAAGATAAAATGTAAGATTCTCATCTCTCATTGCATTGTGTTTCAAGGGAAGCTGGGTAAGTACATGGGTAGACAGCTCATAAGTGGTGCTAAATGGGCGGACCACAGCAGGTTAGGAAGTCCTCTAGGAAGAAAAATGAAGTGCTCAGCAGAATATCTGGGGAAGTATTGTGTGTTCTTGCCCTTTGCAAGATTTTGGCACTGCCGTTGTTGGAGATGTGACACTGGGCAAGGCAGCCCGAGCAATTTGGATGTTCCAATAACCAGAGCACACCTCTATTAAAGCACATGATGAAAGCATGGATAATTAAGTGTTTCAGGGTTTTTTTCTGCACCTGAAGTGTGACTATTTATAATGTGCCTTGTAAGAGAGAAATGGGAAGAAGGGGATGACTATTTAAGAACTCAAATTCCTAGAAGCATGTGGTTATTTTGCAAATTTGAAACATTCCTGTGATTTTTTTGAAATTAGAGTACTGTATGGTTTTTATGGGGATTATTTTTGCTAACAGTGGTTATGTCTTTGCATACTGGACTGCAAAAACATTATAAACAGCTGTAACCAATGTGACAGGTGATATATAGCTTTTGCATCATGATTTTTATCATTAGGTTTCAAAGCAAGCTAGTACAGAGTGGGCAATAAAACTAGTAATGTTAATTCTAGTCCATTGCTTTGTTCCCTTATGATATGGATTTCGGCAGGGCTTTGTTGGTTTGTTTTTGTACAATCTACCCTCTTCTACTGCATTATTTCAATTTAAGCATTTTTTGCTTTTTTTTTTTTTTTTATAATTCTGTTCAGGTATTTTCAGTCTCTGTCATTTGGGCATCTGTGCACATGCCAAATAATAGCAAAGAGAAAATAATGTCTTTTCTTAGCCTGTAAGCAGGTAGCCTGGGAGCATGAATTTTGTTCTGGTACATAAGAGAATATGATATTTTTGCCAGCACCAAAACTTTTGGTGAAAATACTCTAATACTTAACAAGTATTTCTGGTCACTGTCAGTGTTCTAAAAAATAGAAATATTATTGGAGGGCAAGAAAGGCAAATTCACAGATACAGAAAAATATTTTTCCTATTAAGGTAGAACTTTACTTGACATCTTTGGTACCATTTTTTTTTTTTTTACTCTAACTGAACTGTTTTTCCCTGAGAACATTTTTGCTGTAATCAGTTAATGAAAGCTTTGAAAAGATATGTTTATAAATAAATTCACATTGAAATAGTTCTTAAAAGTCACCTTTTTTTTTACTTCAAGATAATGATATTCCCAGAGGGCACTTGCACAAACCGGTCCTGTCTAATTACATTCAAACCTGGTAGGTATTATGCTCATTTCTCTGTTCTCAGAATGTTCTTGTATCTTCATTTTCTGAAATACCACTTGCATTTTAATTTGCTTGCTGTTGCAGAAGTTGAGTTAAAAATCTTGCAGTAGGGTGAAATTGGAATATAAATTTTCTGATGCTACAGGAAGATTGTAATTCTACCATTGAACAAAACAGTTTAGATAATTCAGGTTTTTTCTTGGCTGCTGAGATGCATATGAGCTGGAGGACTAATGTTTCTTACTGGCTTTTTGTTTGTGGTTGTGTCTTTTTGCCTTTTTTTTTTTATTCTTGCCCCCTCCATTTCCTATTTTGGGTCTGTCATGCAACATTTAATACTCGCTGCTACCTTAAGCTTTATAGTGTGTCTATTTCAGGCAGCCCAGCATTTGTTGCTGTGTTGTATCTGGCTGATCCCTCTCCAACTCTTCTGTGGAGTTGCATTCTGGTGAAGATGACACGAAAATGTTTCCCATGTAACACTGTTACAGAGGTTGCCATTTTTTATAGTTTTTATGTAACATCCATGTTCTAAGCTCTTTTCAGTAGTATCACCCTTTTAGCTTATCAGATTAGTGGAGGGTGTAACACTGAACATTGCTGCAGCTGTAAACTGCATTTCCTGTAGGGACAAATGCCAGTACTGCAGTAAACCACCAACTTTTAATGTAAACTTGCCTTTATCATTAGGTAGGGAGATGGTCAGGGAAAGAAACTTCAGTGAGCAAGGCAGCTGTGAATGTGTTTTTTGACTCTACCTGATTTTCTGCCTAGCTTTGGGTCTTACTGTGTGTCTTGTATTTTGTTTGGCTTGCAACTTAAATATCACTATTAAAATATCATGCAGTGAGTCAGCATTGTGGTTCCTTGCACTGATTCATTTGGCTGAAGGAATCTCAGACTTTTCTCTCAGCTCTTACCTTTTTAGATGAATGCGTGGTGGTTAGGGAAACATCCACTTCTTTAGCTCTTTACTCTCCCTCTCTCTCCACCTGAATCCTGACCATGCTTTGAAAGCTAGCCTGAATCCTTCATGTAAGCCCTGATTTCCTGCCCTCCCTCTGTGCCATAGACATTCCAGGCACCATGTATTTCTGCCTCAAATTCTCATTCTATCTTCCTCTGCTCTGGTCTAGTACATGCTGCTGTCTGCGTCTTGACTGTCTCCCTTTTCCTAGTGAAACCTACTTCGGTATCCATCCAGCCTTCCAGAAATCCTTTGCCTCAAAATGCCTCACTTATATCTCATTACTTTCGGTCTCTATTCAAGTTACTGCTTTCAGGATGCCTTTCTCCATTCTACTAACGTGGCCTATGCTCCTTGCACTTACTACACGTTTTCTTGGTTTTGGGTTTGTGTTTAAATGGTAGTGTTGTCATCCACCACTCAGCTTTTTGTCAGCTTCAGATTATTTCAAAAGTTGCTTAGACTGTTCAAGACTGAGCAGAAGGTACCACTGGCCTCCAGACGTCCTAAGGATTCTATTCAGACCACCTTCATTTAAAGATGTTTATATTCCATTAACAATTATTCCTTTTATGTCTTGACAGTTATTTTGTAAAGCAAATGTTATGCTAAGAATACAGCATATTTCAATTATTCAGTTCTTAATTTTAATTGAAATATTAGTGAGACCTTAGTAAATTGGCAAGAATAACATATTTTCAGTGAAACTCTTAATTTCTTCATGAGAGAAAGAGATGTTGAGAGAAGTCTTGAACAAGACAGTTATCATGCTTACCCAACCTTTGTATTAGAAACCAAGAAAGTGCTTAGCAAATGACATAGAACTTGTGCTGCTTATTTATCAGAACTGTAATTTTCACATGAACCGAAGCAATGCTTCTGTATAATAGCTCTAGTTCAATATAGCTCTAGTTCAATTTATAGCTATTAGTTTTCCCATAGCTACAGAATAGAAGTGACATTAATTCTGTTATTTCAGAGATGATAAATTGCCAATAAATTGTTGTTGTTCAGATAAAAACATCTTCTTTTGCATAAGAAAGCTTAGGTTCTTCACCAAAAATATTGTGATGGGGAATTAACCATCTTTTGCATGCTCATATTTTTTTTATTCATTTATTGAGCTGAATTTGGTACTAAGCTTTGACTTGTGTCAATCACAATATACGTAAGCGGGAGAGGATAATTTAGATAATGTAAGCAAACATTTTTAATTACCTATCTGCTGAAAAGGTGGATATACGTTGTCATTCTCCAGTGCTTGCATTTTTGATTATTTTTAAGGCTACTTTCGGATCCTATTTTTTCACCATCAATTACTCCCTATCAGTCCATTAGTTGTATAACTTTTTCTTGCTGCAGTAAATTCTTCTCTACCAAAATGCACTATAAATTAATCATGTATCATATGTGCCTTCTAGGAGCATTTATTCCTGGGGTTCCTGTACAGCCGGTGGTTTTACGTTATCCAAACAAACTGGTAAGTTCAGCTTGCAGTGTAGTTGGAAATTTAGGGCATTTTCCTTTAAGTACATTGGCCCTTGTATAACCTTTTAGGTGTTAAAATTCAAAAATTATTACTGAGGTCGTATTAGTTAAGTGTTTATTCCTTAAGCCTCAAGCAATATGAGGAGTCTTAACTGAGACAGTTTAAATGTTTCTTCTGTGAAAGTTGTTCAGGTTGTTACAAGAAGTCCTGTACAAATGATGAGGCAAATGGCAATTTCTGTCCAGGATCTGTGTTCCTATGTGCTCCCTGTCCCTGCAGTGTGAGCTTGAGAGTTTTCTTAATGTCGTTTATTGCTGGAAGATGTTTCTGCATCTCCTGCCTTTGGGGGCGTTAGTCACAAATTACTGTGACTGGCTGAATGGCATAGGATAACGGGCTGAGGACCTCTGCACCTCTGTGAAGTGTCATCTTGTCTGTGTTTTGCATTCACTGTGCCCTTGGCTGAGGAGTTTGCTAATCTGGACTAATCATCCAGTATAAATTATATTCAGGTAAAATGCAGATTATAGTGTTTATTTACAATATCTGAAGTTTCTTTTTAAGCTCACTGGGGCTATTTTCATGTCCAATCTGTCCCCTTTTGAAGTAGAAGTTATTTAGGGAGGGTGTGGAGAGTGTCAGAAGTAAAATAAGGACTACCTGGTCTCTTTGCTGATGCATGTCACATCAGAAAATCTCTGAGTAGTCCGTTAACACCCCCTTCTTCTAAGGAAGGATTCTGTTTCTTGGTACCTGAGTAGCTTACAAATATTTCCATCCACTGTTCTTTCTGTCATTTACAGGTTGATATAAAACATATGCTTGATTAAAAAAGAACAGGATCCAAACAAAGTTAATATACACAGACCACCATTTGCTCTTGACTGAGACAAGGTGTAATGGCAATCAAATAGTTGTAGTAACAAACCCAGAAATTATCTTTTCAGATGCTGTGACAAGAATAGCAGCCTGATATGCTTGCATAGTATCAAGTGCATTGTAGCAGGCTGCCTGGGACTTTTCATTACATAATTGCTGTGTTTTCAGGAAGAAGGATTCTTTTCTAAAAATAGTTTGAAATTTTGATGGCACTGCCACTTAAAATGGCGAATATGCTCATGGCTTACGTCATACTTAATATGCCTTGTAACTCTTTGTTAATGTTAAGCCTACAGCAATATAAAGTTATCACATGTTATTTTGTAAATATCTTCAAAAATCCAGGTACATACTGAAAAGTCATTATTGCCTGTAGTAAATAATATGCAATGTTTGTAAACTGATACTAAATGTTCCTAATACTTTATTAGCAGAAATTTGTGAGCTTTTATCATTGAAGTAAAACAATATAAATGTAAATGAAAATTTTCATAATTTTGTGTTACTGCAAGAATGTCATAAAAGAACTTGTAGCTATTTATATAGATAGCCATTGTGAGCTGGCATGAATTTGTGTATGGGACTTTACTTTTTCTTGCTATCTCTAATTGCTGTAAAACACTTAGTTTTCAGTGCCTTACTGAGTCATTTAATCTCCCATCATCTACTTCCTAGAGACCTTCCAAAGGTCTAAGCATTAATGACAGGGGCAATAATTGCTATTACTGCTTGATTTTTACATTAGCTTGGGGGTTGCATGAGAGTTACATCAGAGTTAGAATGAGGAGAGGCAGAAGGAATACGATGTGATACATGAAGGTGAGGTTTATTTTGGTTAGGATACAGAGTTAGATTATTTTGTGTCAATTATTGAGCTATCCTTATCTCAACTTACAAGGCAAGGCTTACCTTTTTTTTCCTGATTCTCCTTCCCACTCCGGGGGAGAAGGAGTGAGCAGGCAAGCAGCTGCGTGGTACTTAATTGCCAGCTGGGATTAAACCACAACACGTGTAAGAACAGAGTGAGGAAAGAATATTGGTTTTCTTACACTAAGACACCATTTTTAGTAAACTTTAAATGTCTCTGGTTTCCTATTTGTTGTCTTGTTTGACTGCTGCATATAATTTTAGGTTTAGAAAGGAACTTCTTAAGATCTTTGCTTAGTCAGTAAACTCCAGATATATACATTGTGTGCAGTCACCCCACTGCTTTTCACTTGAAGTGCCTGCTCTGATCTACGTTCAGAGCTTTGAGTTCCACAGTACAGATGAGAACAGTCTTGGATTTGAGTGCACCTGGCTGTTTTGGGAGGCTTTTTGAGATCAGAGCCTGGGGTGAATGTAGTAGGTGTGTGCACTCTGGCATGTTTGTTTCATTGTAGTCTATTCAAGAACTAGGGAAAGCACTACTGTTCTGCAGTGGGCTGAAACATGGCAAAAGTGAAGAAGTAAATTCAGTTTTTTTCTGGCAAATAAAGCTGGTTCAGGTTGCTGTGAAGAATTCTCTATCTGGTTTTTTTTTTTTTTATAGTCAGATTGTTCCCTGAATAACAGTCACCTTGGGCCTTGTGATTATTTGCATTAGATGACATCTCTGGTCCTGTATCAGTGCATTTTAGTAATAGTATTTTAGTGTGTTGCTTTTCTTGATGCATGAGCAGAAAAAATTTTAAGGCTTAAAATGTTGTTTAGACCCGATATTCAAAATTTGCCGCTGGTTGTCTAGATTGGTAATATTTTGGGTATTGGATGCCTGAGAGCTATGACCTATACTCTAATTAAAATAAATGCTCTAATGTCTTTACCCATAGGTTCTCTATTGCAATCCTTTTTACCATTTTTTACATTTATTTTCTTTGTTTATTCATTTGAATTTTCTGTCAGAGTACTGTTAGTTATGAAACTATAAAAATATGTAAACTATATACCTGTTTAAATATCACAGAGCCATTTAAAATGTATTTTATGTCCAAATGTCTTGCACAAGTAACTGTGCTGTTTGAGAGGGGGTTTGGCAGCAGCTCTTGTACAGTTTTGGTATATCAGCGTTAACTGAACCTTTACAAACACAGCCAATCTCCTGTTTGAAGGTTGGCATGGATTCTCAGTATCCCTTGGGTCAAATACAGACTTTGTGGAAGATGGCTCTTCTCTCTCTTTCCTCCCATGCTGAGGGGAAGCAACAGAGGGGATAACATTCAGGGTCAGGTTGGATGGAGCTCTGGCCAGCATGATGTAGTTGAAGATGTCCCTGCTCATTGCAGGGGAGTTGGAATAGATGGCCTTAAAAGGTCCCTTCCAACCAAGCTGTTGTATCATTTTATGTACTTCCACACAGTTTAAAGTATTCATTACTTAGATACAATAGTTTCAAAGTGAACTCAGAGTGCTGTCTAAGTGACTGTTGTCCAGAAGCGTGAGCTGGTAGCTGTAATAAAGTAACTTAGCTATGTAACGAAAATCCTAATTCCCTTTGTCCTCTTGTTGTTTTTATCAAAAAAATATTGGTTATGCTGGTAGGAGTCTCCTATAACATGGATCTGCCTCTTCCAGATCAGAATTCTGTTTTCTCCTAGATAGCATTTCTAGCCGTCATCCCTGATGCATCCTGGTATTTTGATGAGAAAAAGCATGCCTGTCTGCTATGACATTTGCATTGGGAATTCCGTGCAGGACCGTTGATAGATAACATGGCTTGAGTTTGACTTGCCAGCTAGCCAGCATGAAGCTGGATTCTGAAAATATCTTTGCACTGTTCAGTGGTCCAGATACTTTTGTGGAGCTCACATTTTTATTTCCCTCTGTGCTGTTGCAATTTGGAGAGCTGAGTTGGGGATATGTAGTGCTTGGTGCTCTTTAAGGCAGATCTAGTCTCTAGATAAGTTACCAGCTATCTACACTGGTTTCTCAGGGTTTGTAATGAAAGTTCCTTGTGGAAAAACAACAAACCCCATAATGTGTTTACTTGCAGTGTTACCAGAGACATCAAAATAGCCAGAAACAGTGTAACAGTAAAACTATCCTACATGGAGTTAGGGTTTTTTAATGCAGATAAATTGATTGCTACAGATAGAATCATCCTTTATCATATTTAGTTTGATTGAAAATAATTGTTAATCAAGTTTAAAATATTTAATATCTTTATGGCGTATTGACCTTACTCTCCAAGCTGTTCTATCACATTAATTGCATTTTTCACCTTTTATGGATGGGTTTGTTTTCTTTTATTTTTTTGATGGCCTTTTGCTCTAAATGGTAGTTAAAACTTGAGTTTTGCTTGATTTTTCATGGTCATGGCACATGTGATCACCTGAAATCTCTAGAATGGGTTTGGATGGTAGCATAGAACTGAACTGGTACATTTGCAGTAGGTTGAAATAAATATCTTTCTGATCTGGTCTTTTAGAAACCTGAATTTAATGAGTCCTCTTGTCTTTATACTAATGACTTGAACTCTTTTTCCTGGTTAGACCAGAACTAATTTCCAGGTTTTTACTTGCACGCTTAAATCTCATTCCCAAGCAGTGCAGTTATTTTCCTCTGCTATTTCTTAGTTAAAAATGTGATGACTTTTACTGTCATATTCCTACGTGTTATATATTCCTTTACAAGTCTCTGTTCCCTTTTTGTTATTTGCATCTTGTTCACTTCCTTTACTGCTGTTTGTATTCTCTTAGAGTTTCACACGGTGTCATTTTGGCCATATAGCTGTATAAAAGATGGGCTGATTCCTAAAAGGGTTAAGAATTTTTGCAAAGAGAGCATATAGAAGTTTCTATGAAAACTTTTTAGTCATATGTTGTCAGTTATGCTGCGTGCAATGTAAAAAGTTGAAAGCACAACAGTTAATTGCAAATGTCACACTTCTTTTCATAGGACACAATCACATGGACATGGCAAGGGCCAGGAGCGTAAGTGGTTTATGTTTTATTGCTTTTGTCATTGCTTTCCTCAATTAGTTTTTATTTACGTGACTTATATGCATATATAGTCAACCAGTTGCTGGTTACTTGATTCTTCTTTGGGATTAATTTATCTTTTATCTGTTATTCTATAATTTTGCTAATAGTCATTAAGAGGAAGCCAGGTGTAAACAATGTATTTCTGTTGCTATGATTCTGTTGGTTTGCAGAATGAATTTTGTTTTTATTTCAATTTTTTTTTTTTTTTAGCCAAGTGCCTGAAGTAAAACAAATTGCTTCTCCTCTACATATTTTATTGCCTGCAAGTTGATTTGGTATCTTACTGTATAAAATCTGTAGGGCTATTGTTTGAAATTGATCTACTCTCACAAAAACAGTTGACCCACTCAAAGAAATTGGAGATACTGTTTCCATTATCTTGTCTGAATATAATTTCAACTTTTTTTTTTAGACAAAATGTTATTCTAGAGTTTCTTTAGCAAATTCATGTAATGTAAAATATTAAATGAAGCAGTTCTTGCTTGTTTAAAAAAAAATTTAAGCGTTATTTTCATGGTGAGATTTGAGTAGAAATTCCAAAATGTTTAGATGAAGTTGAAAACAACAAATTTTGAACTGTAAGTAAAGGAGAGTTGGCTTCTATGGTTAATGCTTTGTATTGTTTTGAATGTCCCACCTGAGATTCTATATTTTAGTAGTAATGAGGAAACCATGGGGATTAGCCAAGATTCAAGTAATTTGGAATTTTGTCAATTAGTTCTGCGCTTGAGAACCAGGTCTAATTAAGGACATTATCTGGAGACTTGAGGAAATCATTGATCACTTCCAAAGGTTCAGCTTACAATTACTTTGTCACTTTGGAAGTAGATGAGTCCATGGTTGTGTATAACATAAATAGACACTGCAGCATTTGCTGCATAAAGGGATTTCTGTTCTTGTGAGCTACTACCTCTTCCCTCTCATTTGCACTGCAATTCATGTAAAAAAGTAACTCAGCCATAGAGGAAAAAGGTGAATAGCTTACTTCCACCTTAGTGTCCTAACTGAGGAGTCAAGAACACATAAAAGAAGAAAGAAGGAAGAAACTTTTAGGTGTGTTGCCTCAGATCACTATAATGTCTACAAAACCCTTATTCTGAAGTGTTGACCTCTGCTAATAAAGTTAAATTAAATTAAAGCTGAATCAGAATCTGCAGAAGCATGTGATGTTATACAAATTGACTGGGTCAGTTTAAATTACAGCTCTGCTTAATTATGATTAATTCTCCTGAGTGACCTAAAATGTATTTGTGATGTCGTAGCAGAAAATACTTTTAAGACTGATACATTTGCTGAGGAAAGGAAGCCTGTATCTTTTCTTAGTGTTAGCCAAAACTTAATCTGCAAATTCTTCTGTATCTAGGAGCATTCTGTTTGTTTAAAGGTGCTGTAGCTTATAAAATGAATTGAAAACTTGTCACATGCAAACTTAAACACTTTGTTACACTTATTGAAAGCAATGTTTTTACTACTTTGTCAGTATTCAGATCAGATCAACTGAGTCGGCCTTGAAAACAAAGAATGACCATAGTATACAACTTGAATTTTCTCTACGTCAGACTTGAGTTAGATGTAGGTTCTATCGGTTTTAAATTTTTGTTAAATTCAAGGTTTAATATTTGAGGATTACAGAGTTGGCAGAGAGAAAAGTTTACTTGTAACTTATTGGGGATTTTTAATGCTCTTGAACAAGGACCTAGAAACCAGACTTTCATGTTTCTGTCAGGGATGTAAATTTCAAATCACAGGCTCCATTGTTGTTCTTGATCCTTTGCTTTAATGTGTTGGAAGCTAAATAGAAAGGAATGGAGGGAAAATGTTTTGCAGCCCTACATGACCATCTAACAAAATGAGTGGAGTTTTGCTTCTAGGAATGGCACTTTATCTGTGTAAGAGGGTTTTGACCAGCCGTCCCCTCACAATGATTGACTGCTGTAACTACCTAGATACTGTATAAAAATGTGGCTACTAACACTGGTCCTTAATTTAGATTTACTAAATCCTTTCCTGGATTTGAATCTTAATGCTTTCTAAGGTCGAGTTGATTCCAGTTATCTTGTATCTTAGTCTATTAAAGCACACGTACTGCCTTTCATTAACAGACTTTGGAAGTATAATGAACTTTGATTCCAAACTGAGGTAATGATAAAATCTCAGTGGTTACATAATTAATCTTGCCAACTCTGTGCTGAATACAGCATTTTTCTGAAACAGACTTACTCTTCCTTTAACACGTTATGCATATATTACCTTTTACTGTTTGTCTTCCTGTTTTTGACTATTTTTAAGATGTCAATTCAGTGAAAACTACTTTTGTTCCAGCTTACAGAATGTAATATGTAGAAGTACTTTCAAAGACTTTTTCTGTTAATTTTTCTCTGAATATGATCATGCCTACAAGTAGGAATGTTACATGAAGACTTTGGAGTGTAGTGTACTACGGTTTCACGACATATAACTTTTTTTCCTCCATTCTTCCCTATCTTTTTCCCCTTTTAGGTTTGAAATTCTCTGGCTTACTTTATGTCAATTTCACAATTCTGTGGAAATCGAGGTCAGTAAAAAAAACTCGAGTGTATTCTGTGCAGTTGCAGAATACATAATATTGTACTTAATTCTGCAGTAAAAGTTTGCATTCAAATCTTGTATGTACGTCTGTAAAAACAGGTTAAGATACCACTTATATTTTAGACAAATGGCTTCTGTACCTGAAAATATAGTCTAAAAATGGAATAACAAAATACAGTTTTCCAGTTGGCATAAGTTTTTATTTTCTTACTGATTTGAATTGAGTAGATAAATTTCTGGCTCGGTTTAAAGAGTCTTTTGTGAACAAATTTTCTTGTCTTTTAATGGCCTGATTGCTGTTTCAAGTAGTGTACCAACTTTGTATGTTAGACATTCAAGTGTGTGAATGCTGATGTACAGACTAAGGACTGTCTTGTAGAGAAAAATTCTAAGTGGTTTCTTACACGCCACATAAGTTATTTAATGTCTGGCTAATTTTTTTATTAGGCTGCACTGTTCAGAATGTGAAATTGGAAAACAAAAAGAAAATCTGTCTATATTCTTAACTTTGTTTTGAGGAAAATACTGTAATTTTAAGGCTGAAGACTATTGTAGGGAAAATGTGGGAACAATTAAAGCCTTTCCTTTCTATTTGTTGTCCTTATGCCTTTTACACAGAGTAATTACATTTTTGTGGACAATTACAGTATTTGAATAGTATTATATAGGATATTTGACAGATGTTCTGCAATTCTTTTGCTTTTTGAATAATGAAGCAGCTATTTAGCTCTGACAGATGGAACTGATGGCAGGGTAAATCAGCAGGAAGAGCTATTGCATATTTACATACACTGTGCTACAATAGTAATGTATATTGCATGCTAATCGCTGTACTTATCATTGCTCTGTGTTTCCTTATTTATGCAATCAATTATTCCCAAAAATCAATGAATGTGCAAAATACCAGCCACTCAGTAGTTGTGTGTGTTGTAGAAATTTGTGGTTTGTGTTATCAATTTAGTTGGATAAAAAACAAATGTGATTTCCAGAATAGTGGCCTGTGTTTTGCAGAAGGGCCAGGGAGTGACTGCCTCATACAGGGATAAGACAAACCAGCTGGTTGGCAGAATTTTTACCCTTTCTCAGGAACACAGTTTTCTGCCCTGGGCAAGTAAAATGGGTTCTTTCACAGAGGAGTGAACACTGCTGAGCTTTCTTGATTTTTGAGGCAGCAGCTGCTAGCAGATGTTGAGTTTCTGTAGCTCTTACGGATCTTGCATAACAAGCTATGATCTTTGGTTGTTCTTGGGGGGGGAAAAGCAAAGTAACTTGTGACCTTCTGAAATATTCCATACTAAAGCAGGAGTTGGCAGAGGATGGAGGAGCAGACCTGTTTGCAAGGTTGCTCTCAAGTATGAGGCAGAGTACTTGAGAGCTACTTGTTGAATCTGGTTTTGTAAGGAAATGTGGTGAGGACTAGAAATGTAGAGGAAAAATAAGTTGCTCTGTGGTCAAAGTCTCATTTTTCCCCTGGTCTCTGAAGTTTGTTGGTTTATATTCCAGCTCTGTTCCATCAACACAGAGATATTGTCAAATACTTACCAGACTTGATAGCACAGTTAGTGCTGATGATCCAATAAGTCAGGGAGACATACTACAAAACAAATTCGGTGGTTTTTTGATCAAATGATAGCCAGTAAGATTTAACAGCCAGCAATCAGGATCCAAAGTTAGCTAGTCTGGGCTTCTCTGCATACAATGTATGTTCTGGCATACAGTGTGTGTCATCCAGTATGTGTATTGAGAAGCAAGCATCTATGTAGGTTTTATAATAGGTTTCTGTAAATATTGGCCCATACACCCATCCCATACTTAGAACTGGCATGCTGGCAGTGTTGTGAAGAAGAAAAGATGTATGATCATCTGCACAAGTGGCTTGTTTTGGCTCATGTCTGTTTTACTGACCTGTCAACTTCAGGGTTCATACATCCACAACAGTCTGCAGCAGCTGAGAGTTCTTCTCTTAGTTTTGTTAGTGATGTTGAAATGATTATGTTATTTTATGTCAAGTTAGGCACAGACATGTAGAACACCTCTGAAATCACCTCATATTCAAGCTTGTCCTGTGTTTGTGCAAATGACTTGATAGCCGTTTGCAAATAAAATAAATGGGATGGGGCCTGGAAGTTGAAGGAACAGTCTTTCCATCTCTGTTAACTTCACAGTCTTTGTGGTTTTGTATAATACATGAGGCTGGTGTACCTACTAGCAATGTAAACCTAGAAGACAGGAGTCAAATGTTTTCATCTGCAGTGGTGCATATAGGGAAAACTCCAGCAAACCTCAAAATAAATTTGAGATTTTTCCATTTTAGGAAACAGATGAATGTCTAATGGCAGTGTTTGGGTACTGTTGATCATGCCATTATGTGTTTTTAAAAACACAGCTAGCTTCATGGTTATTGAGAAGTATTTGCTGAAATTGTAAACTTTATATAGGTTGCCCACTTGTTAGTCTCTATTTTAAAGACGAGCATGAAATCTCTGGATCATAATTCCCATTTTTCACTACCCATAGGTAATTATATGTACTATAACTAAGCTTCTTGCAGCTTTTTTTCTAATTCAGAGGCTTTACACAGGATTGTGAGCATTTTGCTCACTTAGTGCATAAATTATCTCATTGTGCTGCGCTACTAAGAGAGTTGTCTGTCTGGTACTGAGTAGGAGTGGTGATCAGAGTGATCCCTTCTCATTCCTCCCATCTGACAAGTTAGTTACTTGGCAGAACGAACTGTTTTGAAGGTTTTTATAGGTGAGACTGGCCATGATTTTGAGGCTTATGTAATTTTTCAATGGACACTTAAAAACAGCTTAAAATGATGGAAGATCTTTTAATGTAGGACATGCCATTCTGAAAGCTGCCCTTTCTGTTGCAGGTCTCCTGCAGTTCTGGTTTAATTTTATGCTTTCCAACATCAACTGTTCTGTGGTTCTCTGGTCATCTGTATTCATTTAGATTTTTTCTTTCAATGGAGTGTTAATGGCTGATGTCCAGTTTGAAGGGAAAAACTTTCAAAACATCCAGCAACAGAAAATAAAAACACTTCTCATGTGTACATTAGGCAGTCATACATGATTTCAAAATGTGCAGGGGGAACGGTAAATACCTGATGCTCTTGAAATTTGGATTCTTAATATTTAAGCTATAGAACAACATTCCTTTAGCGTGTGCTTTTTTTGGTTATCTGGAAAGAGCTGAACAATACAGGATGTAAGAGGTTTATGCAAGAAAATGCTACTACTTCTAAATTATTTAAAAATTCCTAGTCCCACTTAGGAAAGGAAGGTAAAACTCTGCTTGGGTTCCATGAGGTAAGAAATTAGCAGAGTCTATGTTTTATGAATTTCTAGAAGTATGACATGTTCTTAAGCATTTAAGAGTTTAATTTTTTATATTTTCTGTAGTCTTAATATAATTTTGTGAGTAACAACAAACTGAATACAATTTTCACCATAGTGCTATAAGAGATTGTTTAAAATGTTAAATATTTTTGGTATAATTCAGTTCTCTCTGTGCAGTTTCTACCCGTGTATATTCCTTCAGAAGAAGAAAGAAAAAATCCAGTGTTATATGCCAATAATGTCAGACGTGTAATGGCAGAGTAAGTATGTTGTAATACTGCATAAAAATAGATGTGTGATTTTAAGTTTAGAGTGAAGAAAATATCACGAAATCAAGTTGGTGTGGTTGTCTGCCTACAAAGAACCTTGTAGTCTGCAGGAGTGTCTGCAAGACCTTTTACATAGCAGTTGCCTTCCCCTCTGAGGAGGCCAGGGAGCCACAAATACAGCAGGAGCTGTAGGAGTTGATGGGTTTGGGATATTTTTTTTCTTGGTTGGTTGTTTTTGGGGTTTTTTTAACATGCCTTCATATAACAAGCGAGTTCTGCTTGCTCCAGTGGGTATTAGCCTTTTGGGGGAAGGGTATGGTTGAATCCTAGGAAAGACAATGTAACTGAATTTTGTGCTGTTGGGGTTGCATTTTAAGCTATTGTTTTAATGAGGTTAAGAGTAGTTTCATGTATTCATTGTTAGCCTGTGGCTATTTCAAATAGTAAAGCACAGGAAAGCCACTTTCATTGGAAATAGAGGACTGATACAATGCAAATTAATTGATGTTAATGTGATGACACTTAAAAAACTTCTCTATGAGATATAATAAAGGCAACATCTAATACTTTCACTCTTTTGTTGCATTTTTTATTAACATCTTTTTCATTCGTTTTTTTTCCTTTCAGTAATTCTTCCATTAGTCAGTAGATAACTCTTTTACGTATTTACAGCGAACCCTCAGGCCTGTGATCACTAATAGGTCTAGAGAGGTTTATGAATCTTCCTAATCCTGATTTCGAAAGAACTTGTGAAATCTTAATTTCCTTTGTGTAACTTCTCTTCCGTTTCCAAGTTTCCAATTCAAGCCACAAGCCAGTCTGTAGGTAGGGACTGACAATTCTCTGATTGAACCCAGGTCTGTGAGTTTCCTTAAGGATGTTGGGATGGTAATATAACAGTAGATCCATTGTACAAAAGGACATTTCTCACAAGATGAAAGAACAAAAGTATCTGTTTGAATCATCCTGTCTTAGAGTCAAAAATCTTTGAGGCACTGGCCTCAAAGACTTTTATTGTTAATTAAAGACAATCACCTGACAAGTGTTGTCCTCAGACTTTGTGTGGAAGGCCGAGTTACTAAACCTTCATTCTGAACTCTGCTCCAATCAGGTAACAGGGATTATGTGCTATGAGGAGAAATTTTGAAAGCCTACAGAAGTTTACAAGCGGCATGTCACAAGCTGTCCCTTTCTAAGTGCACTTCGGAGGAAAGACATGATTTTGTTTCTCCCTCCCACCCCTGAAGAATTAGGCATTTGGGGTAATGGAAGAGAGAAGCAGATCTAAAGGGAAGACTGTCAGAATGAGAGATGTCAAAAGACTTGCTTTGGGATGAAGCAGGGGCTGCAGATGCTGTGTTGATGAATGGGAAAATAAATGTGTTTGGGTATCAAGGTTTTGAAGTTAAAATGCAGATGGGAATGAAACAGAATGTTGATGCCTGGATACCATGGATAACTCTAGACCAGTTAACATCAACATAGTTAAAAATTATTTACTTCTGACCACCTCCTGATGCCACCTTCTTGTGGTAGTTCTCCAGACTTTCCCAGCTTATTCACGCAGCTTTTGGTACAGGAGATTCCAGCTCAAATGCTGTCAGACTGCTCTGGAGCTGTAGCAGTTGCAACTCAAGTACCTCAAGTGCTGTTTGGTGCTGGTATTGCACTCTGCATTGCTGGATAAAGGCCAATATTACCGCTTCATCTAGGGTTGTCTTGCTTTTCTTGAAGATTGAGTCAATGATGATGTAGCATCTTGTTGTCAAGAGGTCATTTCAGGATCTATTTAGATGTCTGCTTACCCCTCCTCCCCATCATATTTCTGTGGCAGAAGAGTGTAATCCTGCTGGATATTTTACAGCATCAAAGGTGGCAGTCCCAGGTAATGTATTTGTGAGTCTAGAACCAGTGTTGTGCAAACCTTGTGTCGTGCTCCTCATTTCGGGGGGAGTTGATACAAGTTGCTGGGTGCAGAAATGGATAGTTTCCACTCCTGGAATTGTTTGCCTTTGCAATAATCTTGATCTGTGAATGGCTTCTATTTAGCATTGAACAAAGCATTTGACAAGATGTCTGTATCTTATGCTGCTTCTGCTTGTTGACTCTGTGAAGAATTTTTGGTTTACCCATATTTGACTAGCTTTTCTGGGGGCGGCCACAGATGTGGGTGATGGTGGTCTCTAGATACTCCATTTGTATGTATAAGCGAACACAAACTATTTCCTTAAGGAGATGCTGTCATTCACAGAGGTTTGCTTCTTTAGGACATTAGTTTCTTGCATGTTGGGTGAATTTACTTGCCCAAAAAGTGAAATCCAGAGTGTGCATGTGTTATCAGAACTGGAATTACTCATACAGGATAGCCACAGCTGCTGAACATGCTTGCCATCCTTTGGGTCATTTTCTTAATTTGTACAAAAGGTATGTGCAGAATAGATTAATCTGCTGTTTAAAAATATGGTCCCTACTTATCCCTTAATTATATGCTTCATATTTGATTTTCTCATACAACCTATTTTGAGTGAGTCTGTCTTGTTTGGTCTTCCTGGCCTTGTTCTCACTGCTACTCAGTTTAGTCCATGCCCACCTCACCCACAATATGCTATCAGAAACTGTGTTTAGAGTCACTTTCAAATCACTGAAAATGTTGAGTGCTTTTAAATATGCCAACAGTCCAGGCCGGTAAAATCTATAAATAAACTGTGTTGCTGTCCTGAGCTTTAATTCACTTCATGTGTTCTTTATTGCTCTAACAAAGTTCTGAAACCACCACTTACTAGTTCTGCTAGTAAGTCATGCCATGTAGATAAATATGACATTGCCTTACTTTTGTATTACTTAAGCAAAATCATCATTTTGGTCTTCATATGCATATGCTATTATCATCTTATGTTGATGGTAGTCAACGTAGGTTGTTTTGGTCTGTTAGTTTACTGAGTTCCACAGTTTATATATTTTTTACTTGAGTGTCAAACTTTCTGGCTTATGTTGGTTTTTTGGGGTTTTTTTAAATCTTTGAATTAATAAGTAATAATTTACTGGAGCTATGGTAGTGTTGTAAAATTGTCAGGCACTTGAGACTTCAATCCCAGCTTTTCCAGAATTATTAGGAACAAATCACTTGACCTTGCTGTCACAAGTATTTATTTCTAAAAATTTCTCAGTGATAGAGGAAACATCTCTACCACTCCTAGAACAGTGGGAAATACTTTTATTCATAAGATATGTCGTCTTAATTGTTTCCCAAAGTATTGCACAACAGATTTTTTTTGCCTAATGGCAATTTTACTATCCTTAGCTAGTAGTTAGTTATGGGGGGTTTTTTTATGCTTTAAGAAGTCTCATGCTTCTTAGCTGTATCAGTTGAAACTCTTTATCTGTTTTTACCTTTCTGTGTTGTTTTGCTACATCACAATTCCTAATTTACTGATGGCTATTTCAAGAGTGATTTGTTTTGTGGTTTGGAGTATTTTCCCCCAAAGAAATACATTAGTTGCCTCTTTTCGTTGTGGGGTTGTAGCCTTTTGCTACTGTTCTTAAATGCCTAATTTTCATTAGCAACTTTATTCTGAAAGACATCTCATAATCAAAGTACTGTTTAAGATAATAGAAATTCAGTTTGAAGGGAGAAGTAAGTAACTTTTGCTCACACTTTGGGGGGAAAAAAAAGTTTGTTACCTTGCTATTCATTAGGACTCATGTTTGAAAGTAGTATGTCTGTAACTTAGCTTTTAGTTAGTTGCAAAAATTCATTTTGTACGTAGATAAGCCAATGGTATTGCAGGCAGCTGATGGTGAAAATCTGCACTGCAGGCTCTTTGTGCAAGTGTAAAGTAACCTCACCTGTAATTACAAATATAAGCTGATTAGATGATGATACACAAACCCATAGGTCAGTTATTAACATGCAAACACAGTTTGTTTTCCTTTAGTTTTAGTTTCTCTTAGAGACTATCTTCAAAATAGGGAAGAATATGGTTAGGTGGTACAATGTGAGAAAAAATTGAAGACAAAATATTGCAAATTTGTTAATTTTTTTTGCACATGGCAGATGTTGAGACTGAAACTTGATGGAAACTGGACACCTTTGCCCCTTTGTTTTTCAAAACTGTAAGCACCTCAGAACTGAAGTTCTGTCAGTACTCCTGATTTTGAGCATTTTGTTTTCCTAGATGTTTCTAGTGTTAAACTCAGCATTATAACAACATGTGTGACACTGTCCAGGAGTTCTGAAGTTTCTTTTTTGGCGAGCCCAGAAAGGCAGACTCCTGTAGAAATACCAAAATGTCATAGTACAGTTTGCATTTTTCTAATAATTTTGTTTTTATTCCATTTAAAGACATGTTTTTTATATTTGCAGTAGATGCTGAAATTGATTGAAGTGCAGCATGTTAGACGTGGAACTTGAAACATCTGTCTTCCTGATGTTTTCTCTGTCAAGTGCTTACCAGGATCACTTTCCCCGTGCTGGAGCATGTCATACAGTTAAAGCAGTGACTTATCAGCTTGACATATGAGCATTACATTTTGCTTTTTAGAAATGAATACTTTTATCCAGCATGCTGGTGAAGGCAAAAAATATTACAGTAGTCTTCTGTGTCTGTCTTCTCTTTTGTCATCTACTACACAGTCAAAATCAGGGTTTGTTTCTTGTCTTGCAGCGTCTGACAGCATCTGAATGTGATCTTTGCCAATACATGCGATAGAGTAATGCTAGCTGCTGAAGAGTAGCCTTGAGGATGTGAGTTTACAGTAGCTTACTGGTCTGTCTCGTGGCTATTTCTTGGCTTATTCAGTGGCCTCCTGAATCTAACTTGGGAAAAACTGCTGTGCTCTGTGCCTGGGCTGTCTGAAGTTCCATGTGTGATTCTGCACAGGTACTGGTTGGATGCTCAGCATTCAACTTTGAAATACAAATTGATTTTTGGCATTTTTATACCATTAAAGGTGTGAGCATCAGTTTAAGTGGAATTACTGTAGTGCTGGGATTAAGAAGCAACCATTTGAAGCATCCATGGTGAAGCGTCTAGAGAGTAAACCATGTGAGAAGTGGCTGAGGGAGCTGGGGTTGTTCAGCCTCAAGAGAAAGAGGCTCAGGGGGACCTTACTGCTCTCTACAACCGCCTGAAAGGAGGTTGTTCTAAGCTGTGGGTTGGCCTCTTCTCTGACACAACCTGTGATAGGATGAGAGGAAGTGGCCTCAAGCTGCTCCAGGGGAGGTTCAGGTTGAACATCAGGAAGAACTTTGTCACGGAAAGTGTTGTTAAATATTGGAATGGGCTGCCCAGGGAGATGTTCAGGAAACAACTGGACATGGTGGCACCATGGTCTAGTTGAAAAGATAGTGATCAAAGGTTGGACTTGATGATCTCATAGGTCTTTTCCCACATAAAAGATTCTGTGCGTTGTTTGGTTTTCAGGCCACATACAAAAACAGAGATGAGAAATACATTGTGTGCTCTGTTCATTTCTGCGAATACTGTGAGTGTGGCAGGTGGAGAACATAGTTACAGAACAGGGTTAACTGTGCAGCTCCTTGCTACATTTATTTTCTCAAGGAAGAAATAAATTTTTTAAAGTTAAGTAATACTTTGTAACAGTCTGGTTTGAACTGGTTTTTGAATGCTGACAAGACAAGGAGAACGTCCTTTGTTTTTTAGCCCTTGAAGATTTGTGATGGGCAAGTCTACAAGACAAACACTTGCAGGACCCATTTTCAAACAACACCAGGGAGAAATACAGCTGTTGGCAGCTTCTTTTTCTGTCCAAAAATTAAACCATTATGAGATAATAGACTCCTGATGTGAACTTCAGACTCATGACTGGACCTTCTTTTGCTTGGAGAATGTCACAGAGAAGTAGTCTGAGGAGAGAAAAGGGATTATCTACTCTGGCCTTCCAAAACTAAATAGTTGACAGTTCTTCAGCTTGGGAAAGGATGGAAAAAAAAAATGTGGAGGGCTGTTTTGAAGGTTGGGAAAATCATGAGTGTTCTGGAAGAGCACAGTGAGAGAAGTCTTACTTTTCATAGCGGAAGAGATGGAAAGCACTCAACAGTAGATCAGCTGAAAGTAAATGGAGTAAGTCTTTAAAACATGCAAAATTGCGGCATTTATTACCAGACAGATAAAATTACTTCATCAGAGTTGAGATTTACTGTAAAAAACCTGTGGTTAATTAGTGATTCTAAAACATAGTGGAACAAAAGGTCTCTGGTTCAGGAAGTTCCTGTACTGATGACTACTAATAAGTGAAGTTATTTGTCCACTGTGTTTTGTATGTCTTTTTGCTGAACATCCAGTAATGAAGAAAAATACCAAATTAAGCAGAATTCTAATGTTTTCAGCACCCTATAAAGATTATAGTTGATTTAAAGGGGTTTTTTTGAGCAGCCTGTGGAATATTCTTTTGATTAGTTCACAGTTCTGCTTATTAACAATGTAAAACATTTTGAAAATGTTTTTGTTGAAATGTAGATTCAGAATGTCACAATATTGCCTGTACTATTTTCTCTCACTTTGCATAATATTCCAGCAGTCACATTCTGTTTTATGTTTGGCATTTTGCTGCATAGTGGATTGGTATGCAAAAAATGAGGAAGTTAATAATTCATTTTATATTATGACTGCACAAATGTTAGATGTAGGGAGCTGTTTGGTATAAGACATCAGGCTGTAACAAGTACTACTGTTGTGTTTAACAGATTAGGTTTGCAGGAAAGCTTTTGGGTTTTTTGTTTCATTTGGGTTTATTATTTTCAAGTGAGCCGCTGACTTTGAAGTGTTATGTAGTGTGATATCATGACGGGTAAATAGCCAGCATCTCAGGGAGGGCAAGGAAGGAAAAAGCCTCAAGGTATGTCAAGCCAGACATTCATGTCAGGCCATATGAATCTGCTGAACTTTTTAAAAGGCTAGGCTCACATTAATTGACTGCAAAAGCAGAGGTAGTTTCAAGAAAAGGGGGGGAAATGCTTTCAAATGAAGTTTTTATTTTTAGTTTATTAAAAATATGGGGTTGTACTAGTGATTTGCATCTCAAATTGAAATTACCAGGGTTTTTTTTTTCCAATTGAAGTAGAAAAAGATTGCCCTGGGGGATAAGTTAGAATAATTTGATAACTGGTTCTGTAGAAAATCCTGTGAGTTGCAGTTATACCGAGGCCTTACAGTGAACTCTAATATGCCAGGCTTTATTCTAAGAAATTAAAAAATTCACAAATTTTAGCATAAATAATGAACTTTATATGTTCCCCAGCTTCAGTTTCTTCAACACTCTCAGCTGAAATCAAGGTCCTTTAAGCTGCTAGCCCTATACAGCTTGTGATTTGTCTTCTGAACTCAAGAGCCCCTTGAACTTTATCTGGCCTTGGTTGATTCTATGATTGAACTTTGCTTTGAGCAAAAGTGTTTCTTTCCTTCCTCACTTCTGATCTTTGTTATTGTGAAAGTCTGGAAGTATATGTACCCTGTTTAAGTTCATCTGGGGTTTTTTGGGGTTTTTTTAAGTCCAGCAGCTGGAAAATTGCAACAGGTGAACAATAGAAGCTGCTTTTGTCTGTCTTAGTCGCATTTTGTGTATGTGTTGACAGTGAACATACATGCAGGTATTAATTGTAGTGGGGATTTTCCTGTACTGATAGCAATATAAGTCTGGCCCCACTACCACCCATTTTTTAAGGGTTACACAAGGCTATAAAAAGATGCAGGTTGTGTTTTCCCTTTGTGGTTTGGCTGAGTCTGAAATGACCCCTGCTTTTGGTTGGAATTTGTTCTGTATCTTAAGTTTGGTTTTGATTTTTTTATTGGTTGTTTGTTTGGGGGTTTTTTAAATTCCTCTTTGGCTAGGCTCCTTCAGCATATTCAGGGACCATTATTTAGCAGTTATTTAAATCTGGCATTGGTGCTGGGCTGGCAGTGAGTCAGGCTTCAACCCTCCCCCCAGCTTGCATGCCCTGATCTTTCCGAGTCATCTTTCTTTTGATGTGTTGGTAATATGTCTTGCTTTTGGTTTTAACAGGCTGGTATTTCTTGCTTTGGCTTGTCACTTTCTGGTTATGTTTTAACTTGTCCATCTTCTCTCTTTCCCTTGAGAGAACGCTTGGGTTTCTTTTGTTTCTTTAAAGTCTCTTTATTTTAACTGCCACCTTTAATCAGTTTCAATGACACTAATTTTTTTTCTTTTTTGTCCTTTCGGAATCTTATTTGTTAAGTGTCTTACCACTTCTCCTGATTCCCTAATATGTCCAACAGAGGAACACTTTACTCTTTTAGTTTCTTAACTTATTTTTGGCAAGCTTCCCTTTTTGTGTGTAGTTCCCCTGTGCTTCAGCTGATCGCGTCTAGGTTCCTCTATTTATTACATGCTATACCTAATGGGACCTGGAGAACTGATGAATTTTGGTGCAATGTGCTTGGCTGGGCAAGATCTTTGTTTATTGCCCCATTCTTTTATGAATCTGCTCTGGGTAGTACTGGCTGTAGCATGTCCTTGCTGGAGACAGTTGACATGGAAGTCTGTAGGGATGATCGAGTGCACAGATGGTACAAAAGAGGGGAATAGGAAGTTATCTCAGCTGGCAGGATGGACTCTGCTTCTTTTTCCAATCCTTTTTCTTCTTTTGAGAAAAATTGGTTTTGTATTGTAAAATGCCAGTGATTTCATCTTGTATAATACAATGCTATATTGAATATTATAAAGCAGAAGTCTTGACATGCTTGCAATGCCTGATCTCTAAGTCAGGTTGAACTTGGAAACGGATTTAAATCCCCAGAGCATGGAGGAGTTCTTCATCTGTATTTTACACATTTGTTGCTATGTTAACCATAAGTCTGTGGGATGAAGTAAGGTATCACAAGAATTCTGTCCATTCCATTAAGGTGATTTACTGGTTTACAAATACTGCTAGGACACTTCATAGGAGGAGTGGATTGATGAAACTAGAGCGGATGAAGCAGAGAAAGCTTTGGAGGAACTGGATTTAATTGCTTAGATCACCAGTATGAAGCAATCTAATCTTCAATAGTGCTTTTAAGATAACTTTTCTATGTATCTGAATCATTTGGTTTAGTTGGCTTTGTCCTTTTGCTCCTTTCTCATTGTGGTTTTTTCCTTAGGAAGGGGGAGGCTATTCAGCCGAGATCACTGCCTTATATATCCTTGTTTTGTGCATAAATAGCATATAAATAATATCTATTTTTTTACTGTATTTGGTACTTTTGAGCTTGAATATTTATTAGTGAGGTGTTCTTCTGATTGTTTGACTTTCTCAGCCTTAAAGAAAAGAGAAACCCTGATGAGTACCTTTAAGGTTTAGTGCATGTCTTGTATATCAGAATTTCTGAAGATTGATAATTAACTGGTGGACAGAAGAGAACTGGTTTATGTTATTTAACTTGGTATTCAAAGGCCTTGGAGTGAGATTCTGAGGAAGAGACTGTTTGACAGAAATTATTTGTTGCATGAGAGGTAATTGCCATTACAGATCAAACTATTTATAATAAAGCACAGAATTGAATGCAGAGTTTTCATCAAAGCCAGAATTAGTGTGGCGGGCCTCGGGGTTTTGCATCAATCTTGCTATTAGTGTATATTAACTTCACATATAAAGTTTGTTAGCAGTAAGGTAGAAAAATTGCAGATGAAAAGAATAAAGCTAAGTCAATAAAAAAGTTTTGTGAAGATTTCATCAAACTAGAAAAGTCTGCATAAAGGAGATGATGCTCCTTACTACTATAAGTAAAATCAAGTATAATACAAGACATGGCGGATGAGTAGCTTGTATGGAGCAGTGTTGGATTTCTAAATTGCATTTTATGTTTGTACACTGAATTCTTAAAAGACCTCTTTCACCAAAATGTCTTTCTCTCAACTTTGCTACAGCAAATGCAGGGCGGCTAAAATATCAGGATTTCCATCAGTTATCTTTTGGTGCTACAATTGCTACAGAGCATCAAGTCAGAAGTAAAGCAAAAGCCCAGTACTGAATCTTTTGGTGTAAAAAGGCTTGGGAGTATTTTTTTTTCTACCTTTCCTATGTCATACATTTAAAAATCACTTATTTGCTTGGAGTGTAACTTTACTTGCTTTTATATGTTATGTTCTACCTGTTCTTTGTAGAGAAATGTTGCCTTTTGTATAATATTAATATTAGCTATAGGTAATAGCTGTTCTGCTCAAGTGATTGCACTAACACATTAATAAATCAGTAACAATAAAAATAGTGAACACAGTTGTTAATACATTTGTGTTCTAGAGTGAAAATTTTGAAACCTTAGTTTTTCACTTATATGAAATTTCTGTCTATGAAAGTCTATGCACTGCCTAGTTTTTGCCTTTTGTTCTTGCATATTTTCATGGACTCAGTCAAAGTAGATGTTCTGCAATGGATCAAGTACCATATTTCATTTTCTCTATGTGAACTTTTATGAGCTCTTTATGGTTTTTCAGAAATAGAGACCATAATTGTTACAGGATTTCTTGCTGTGAAAAAGTGATTATTCTGTTCCGTTTTCTTAGAGTGTCTTGTTTACAGTGTGTCTTTGGTTTATTCAAGGGCATTGGGAGTTTCAGTGACAGACTACACATTTGAAGACTGTCAGCTGGCTTTGGCTGAAGGACAACTTCGTCTACCTTCAGATACGTGTCTTTTAGAATTTGCAAAGCTTGTGAGAAGCCTTGGGTGAGCATATACAATATTTATATGTAAAGTGCATCTTTATTATATATCCATGGTTATATAGTTTTCCTCTCATGTAACAATATTGAATTTATTAATATATATGAAATGTTGTCATCATACAGTCAGGGAAACACCAGTATAAAATTAAACCAGTACTGTACTTCACTTGCAAGCAGCACCCCTGAATCCTAATGGGTAGAGTAGGTTGTAAAGTTCTTATTTTCTGTCAGACAGTTGAGCAGAGTGAGTCTCAAGCGTTCATTCCTGAGCTAGAAGACACTTTCTGAAGAGGATCAGGAATACTGTGGGATTCCTAGTATTTGATACAGTTAAGAGTCAATGGCCTTTTCCTGTGACATCTGTGAAGGGAAAACAAGTGCTGCCAATAGCCATCTTGTGACTGGATTAACCTTGAAGTAGTGAGGACGAAGGGGTCACCCTTTCCTGAGAAGCACAAGGTGGTAGTTGATCTTCTGAGCAAGTCACTGCCAGATGGACTTTCTAAGGCAGCTGTAGGTCAGTGCATGCAGTGTGGATCCTCTCTTCTTTCTTCCCATAGCACCATTTCCTGTTGGCTTTAGCTTTCAAAAAAGCCTCAGCAAACCTGAAAAATTTGCATAAACCAAATAGTAGAACTTGCTGCTGTTTTCCAGTTTTTCTTCTGCTTTTCCACTGATCGTATTGAGCAACCATAAACTAAATGTGCAGCCTCATCCTATTAACTCCCAATATGCAAAAATACCCTTTTTCATTTTCTTGTCTCATCATCTTAAAAGTACAGAGCGTAGTTTAATGTTTCCATTGTGTATTTTATTTTCTTTCACTAATTTTTCCTTCATCTTCAGCTTGTGTACATAAATGAAAATAAAGAAGAGCAAGCTCTATTGGAGAATTAGCAATGTAGGACAGCACACATCATGAATTCAGATGATAAGCATATATGAATCTATTGTTAGGACCTCCATCTGAAAAGTATTCCATTAGGGTAGGAGAGACTTCTAAGGGAAAAGAAAGATTCTCACTTTGTTTCTAAGGCTCTGAATTTACAATACTAAGGAAGAAAAGCAAGCGAAACAAAACAAACCAACCACCCACGTCTCTTATTATGCAGTTGATAATCCCGGGATCCAGTTTAATCCTCTTGTTAAGTTGTCTGGCTTCTGTCTGCTCAATTTAAAGCTGGTGTTTCAAATTATGCTTCTCTAGGGTTTTGTTTTGGCCTCTGAAACAGTTACATGCATTTGTGAGTGAGGTTTGCTGCAGCCCAGAAGTTCTCTCTGGTCTGAGCGATTAATCATTGGTGAAATGTAATGCTCTCTGAATTTGGGCATGTGCCAATAAGAAGGATATTATGATGGTATTTTTCTGGCACAATTGGATGAAGATTGTAATATGACTTCATCTCTAATGTGCTTTTGATAATAATGTAGCCATTTTGCTGTTTATTCAAAGGTTTTGAGGCCAGGGAGGCATTAAGATCATCCACTTGCATTCCTAAATAACTGGAACAGTAAATTTTATCTGATGGATTTTTCATCCAGTCTTAATACTTGTTTTTGAGCAATGACATACCTTCGAGGTAACATCCAGTTTTAAAAGATTTCTGTAGTAAGACGAATTCAGAGTTCTTTATGGTCTAGATTTTTTGAAATCAATTTACACCTCCGTTTGCTACACTGAAGAGTTACTTCTGTGCACACAGTGTAGACACTCCTGTGTCTACAGGATTCATTGTCTGTAAAATTTGCTTAGTCTGTGTTCAGCTGGATGGGATCCAGTCCAGAATCATTACAGGCACAGCAATGAGTTCATCTAAGCAATGCTTCATCTAAGGAAGAGCTCAGGCTCTGTTAACAGAGCTGTACAGCTGGCTCATACCAACCTCTGTGATAAAATAACTGCTTTATCAATGAGATCAATTGAACATAGACTTATCTTCTCAAACTGTGCATTCATTACTCCTCAAGCAGTCATGTTTCTCTTCAGTCTGATAAATTATGTCTGACCAACAAGCTGATTGCTAAGCTATGTCTAGTGTATGTTATAGCTTTCATACTTTTTTTTCATACCTTGTAAATCCTCTACCTCATCTCATGATTTATTCTGTAATTAATTACCCCACTATTTAAAGTTAAACTCTATTTTTACTTGAACTGGATCTATTGCCATGTTCTGGACATTGAATCTTGTTTGGATTTTGTGCCTTACGAAGGACCTCTTGGATATCTTCTCCTTCAGGAAGTGTTAATACAGTTAATTAAGTCTAGTGTCTCTTTTTTATGAGATGCTTCTTAGGAGCTGCTTTAGGGTAGCTGCCTGCAAAGAGTTCCTTGAGTTCTGATTTGAATTGATTTGCACCTATTGTTTCAAGCTTCTGTTTGTTCTAATTCTCAATATTACCATCAAGTTGACCATGAGGATCCTTTTAGGCAATGCAGCTGTAGGCTACCAAGATCTGCAAGAACCTCATAGGCTGGTGACAGTCTCTTCTTGCTCAACAGCCTTTATCATCCAGGCTACAGTGCAGACTTCTGCTCTCCGTGTGTGCCTGAAATGGTGGTCCAGGCTGAAGGTAAAACTTTGCGTCTCCAGAGTAATAACCCTCACGGCTAACTACCAGTGCTGTGACTTCAAAGTGCTCAGAGGTCATCTATAACAAGGGAAAAAGCCTCTGGAGGATGTTTACCATCTGTATTTGTGATAAAAGCAATACTCTCCACTACAGGAGGTGATCATGGATCAGGCATAACAGCAAATACCAACCATGGTAGCCCCTACTTTTGTGGGTCAAGGCAGGGTGTGCCAAGAGTATTCAAGGTCAGTTTTGCAATTTTTCAATAGACTTGCTCCATTATGGCAAGAAGTTGCACAGAAGTACATCAGCAAACATAAAACTGAATGTATTGTGCTTTTCTGGCTTAGGACACATTTCTCTGTGCTTGCAGTTTACAGTAGCTAGCTACAAGATCCAGCTGTTCTTCCAGCTCTCTGAGACACTAGAAGGTTTTTGGCAGGTTCCCAGCAAGCAAGAAATGAGCTTGTTTTCAAATAGTCAAATGTAGCTAAAACTAGCTTACTTGCTAAAAATAGTGATAATTATGCTGTAAAATATTCTACCTTCAGGGATCTGGTTTTCCTTGTGAAGTCTGCTGTGAAGAATTTAATGTTCAGAGCTGTTAATCTTGAAAAATGTCCTTTCCATCTTCATGGACTCAGGAATACTTCTTGTTCTCTTTAGTGTGTGCTGACCTAAAAAATGAAGCAAAACACCACAACAGCAAATAATTTTATTTATCGTAAAGCCTAGATCCTTCATGGAAACCATTAAGCCAACGAGCATGATTTCATGAGGGAAAACATTTGCTGCTGGCTTTCTAGAATTTACGGCCTCTGTTGGGATAAAAGTAACAATTGTAAAGGAATTGGGACATTCAAACCTTTTCACGTTGGTTCAGAACTTATTATGAGATTTGCACTTGGCTTCAGAAGACTTCAGTTTAGCAGCTTATGGTCATCAACATATTAGTTACTTTCTGATTTTGAAGGGCTAGAGGGAAGTGAGCCCACCTTGGATTACCAGAAGCACAATGCAGTCACACTCAAGTTGAAGCCTCGCTGATCCGCACACTGTTTTTGAGATTGCCTCACATCTCTTTCTGTATTTACAAAACGCAAACCACAAGATGTGCGTAAGATTCGTGGTGAGTTGTGTTACTTCCCATACAAGGTTTTGCCTTCAAGCTTCTTTAGCTTTTCAGACTTAATTACTGGTGAAGATCTTGCAAGTCCTGAGTGCTATTCACCACACGAGTGTTCCCTCAGTTCTAGAAGGTGAATCTTGAGACAATTCATTGCAAACCAAATCTCTCTATTTAGAGACAAATGTTACACTGCGTATTCTGCGTCAGTGGGGGCTTATCTCAAGGGAGGATTTAGATGCCAGCTGTCCTCATGCTACAGTTAAAATCCATTTCAGCTACTACGCTGGGATGTATTATCAGTGGACACTTCTTGCATGTAATCCCGCATGTGAGAAGCTGAGTTCTGTATGTGTCTCAAATCCTCTATGGATTTTTGGTTTTGTTTTGTTCCTTCTACTTTTCTACTTGATCATGGAAAATGAATGTTTGCAGAAGGGTGTCTCACTCTTTTATACTGTCTAGGACTAAATCTTAAGATAGGTGCTTTAATACTAAGGTGGAGAACTTGTGAATATTCTATAGGAGCCGTGGGTTTCTGGAAGAATTCTTGCTTGTTCAAGTCTTATAATTAAGAAATACAGATCTTGGCATTGTTTGGTTAGTCACATGTTGGTAAGTCAGTATACGTCATGACAGACAACATGAGAGTTGTATTTTTACTTAAAAGTCGTGGTGTTTAGGAAGGGTCGCTACAGCAAGCGATCAAGTTCTGGAGCTGATGTATCAGATAATCTTCCTAGCAGAAATGCTCTTATCTTTTTTCAGAAGCTCCTCAGAATGCTGATATTAAGCATTTTATTCATTCTTGTTACTGAGAGGAAGCTGCTGAGGAGTCCCAGCTGCAGTCTGGGAACAGTTCTGGTGTAAGTTTCTGAGTTATGTGAATAACTACTTTTCCTTGTCTGCAGCAGCAAACAGCAAAACAGGCAGCTGCAGAAGGATACCGTAGGAGACTTTACTGGCAGCTTTTGCCTTCAGAGTGGAAAGTTTGGATGTCCAAGTTACCCTCAATCAGTTCAGAGGAGACCTCATCGAGATTTGCTTGATGTTGGATTACAGGGAAAAGTTACTTTTCCTTGCATCATACCTGCGGCACCATTTATTTTATTCATAGTAAGGTTATTTGGTAGGGTTTTGTTGTTTGGTTTTTGTGTTTGTTTTCTTTTGCAAAGCCAAACCAGGAAGCTTGACTTAGGAAAGAAACTAACCAACAACCTTGCAGTAGACATCTGCATAAGTGTAAAGCTGTTCATTCATCAAAGTCTGGTTTTGCAGTGGGAAGGACTGAGGAAATTCTGTAGCTGTATGAACTGTTTGACTTTTGTTTGGGTTACCTCATAATGGTGTCCAACTCAACAATGAATGTGAAAAATGAGGACTGACAAACAGGATTAACAGTATAATCACTATTATGTAATCCCTGATTTTTTTTTTTTAGGCAAGATGCATCATGTCCTTCCTGTTCAGTGACATTAGTAAATTTGGAAACATAATTAGTGTTACTGTCCTACAATACAGCCATATTTGGGTGACCTGAGTTCCACCTAGTTCTCCATGCTTGGAATTTATTAGCTAGTTCTAGACTGTTTCTTCCTGTTGAACTACTTACATATATGGCTTATAATGAAGGTAGACTAAAGGACATGAGTTTGTCCAGGGTTCTTAAGCCCTTGCAGTAATTCTTAAAACAGTTTGAGAGCTAATGGGAGCTTTAAAATTACAGAAATACATTATTTTATAATACAGTTGTGTAATAATTCTCAATCCAGACTTTGTAATGCTTTACACCATTATCATCCATTGTTTCATTTGATATTTTGAAATATGCATTGTTGAAACTAGGTTGATTTTTAAAATGTGCAAAAATAATATGCTTTATAGGCTGAAGCCAGAAACACTTGAAGATGATCTTGATAAATATGCTGCAAGTGCCATGAGAATGAAGAAAGAAAAGGTTGATCTTAAAGAATTTTCAGCCTACTTGGAATTTCCAGTTTCTCAGACATTAGAAAGTATGTTTGCACTTTTCGATGAGGTAAGAAGCAACATGAAGTTTAAAAATTTTACTACTTTTGGTAAACTCCACGTTAGCCTACTTCTCTTTCAATTGAATTCACTGAGGTCTGATTCTGAGCACTTCACCATAGTATTTGCTTGCTGCACTTCCCTTTCAGCAAGGTAAGGGCACATATCGTCAGCTAAATAAAGCATTTCTTCAGGTAGAACTTAAAAGAAGTATCAGCTGGACAAAACCTGTTTTTTTTCTAGATGTAAACTATGAAGAGGAAGAAAGGTAGGGTCAGCCTAGACCTCTGCTGCTGCTTATTGCAGCTGAATGCAGTGTCTGGTAGCTGATATTTCATTTACCTTGTAAATAAATAATTAATAAATAAATATAAATAAACTTGTTCTTCTATGATGCCTGAAACCTGAAGGATCTTGGCGAATGAGCCAGTTTTTTCATTCCTCTGACAATCAGCCAGAATGGGGAAATGATGATTATCTTTGTCTGGATGAGGTGCTGTCTGAACCAGGAAGTGGATATGTCCACAATGTTCTCTCTTGGAGCAGATGTCATGTATTCAGGGCTTAAATTAGGGTGCATTGTCCTCTGGTTCTCTGGTTTTAATTTCAGCCCAGTGATTCAGATGGTTTAATGGAAAAATCTTAAATATGCAAGTGAAGGGTGACAGTAGCAGCACTGTCTTCCAAGAATATTTAAACCATGACTTTTGACTGAGACTCTGAAAAGGACCTGCAGGGCCTTCACCCAAGTTCTTGTCCTCATGTGATTTCATTTCAGTGGGAATGTTTTTTTGTTGTGACACATGTAACAATCTTTCTGAATATTTTGCATTTTTAGCAACTGTTAGTTATTTATGAAATAATCCCTGATAACTGCACTATTCAAACTGCACTATTTTGAGGGGAGGTTTTCCTTCACAGAATGAAGATGGCGTAATTGACATTCGGGAATTTGTCATTGCTCTGTCAGTTGTCTGTAAGCCATCCAAAACTCTGGAAACAATTCAGTTGGCATTTCAGGTAAGCAGCATTTTCTTGCTCTATGTAGTTTACTTATTTTTAGAAATTGTTATTACTGGCATTAGACTCAGTAGTAAGTTTCCACATTCCCTTTTAATACTTAATTGCATTTTAAAACAGTATTAATGGAAAGTTAGATTAAGAGTTCATGTTAACAGGGAATGCATTGCAGGTGTAAGTTGTGTAAAATTATGGAAGCTTGTTGTTTGAAATTTTTCTTTGTAAAACTCTGGTAAAATCCTGTTCAGCAAATTAAGTCTCAAACCTCAAGTCCTTTGTATTGATTCCTCTAAACAAACAGGCTGAGCTGTACTTACTACTCTTAAAATGTTTCAATCAAATCTAATTTTTCAAGTTAATAAAGTATTTTTTAAAAAATCCTACATGTTAATAGAGAATTTTTTTATCTCCTTTTTTCTTCTTGTTAAGATTTTCTCCTCTCTTAGTCTTACCATGTTTGTGTGGTGGTCCTGAAGTCTTTGTCCAGACTTGATGCTTCCCAGAAGTGCTCCTGATCTTGCTCTAGCCTCAGTGGTTTGTTGTAGCATCACCATAGATTGTTAATGCAAGCTTTTTGGGAAAGTGACAGCAGCAATGCTTAACCAATGGGTTTCTGACACCTTGATGTATTACTTTTCAATTAATTTCTTTAATATTACTGTTTCAACATGCGAACTCTGCTGCATCCTGCATCATTTTTCCCTTTGCCTTGAATTCACGTGGTCTTCAGTGTTACTGAAACTGAGAAGTGCTAAGTCTTGATGCTGTCTTCACTAGTGAATGCATGGAGCTGAGAACATTCAATTGCATGGTGCTACATTGCAGCCTTCTTTTCTGTGTAGTTGTTTTCAGGTTCTTCAGCATGACGACTTCTAACTACGTTTTGCTGAAGAAATGAGGCTCCTGTGAATGCTTAGTGTTCACATGTATCATTCTTACCCTTCGGCCAGAATCCAATAAATTTGGCAAAGGAGGAAAGAGCAAAAATTATTAGTTCCTACAAATGTGGGAAATCTGCCATTAGTAGGTGCTGTTATCTACTTCTGCTTCTGAGGGAAAACCAGACAGAAAGGTCTCTGTCCTGACTTCGTCCATTTTAGCTATAAAATGGCATAGAGAAATAGTCAGATGCTGTTTGGTCAGCTCTGTGTCTTCATACTAAAATGAACAAATTTGAAGTAAACATAGAGGGGACTTTATGGAAATACTTTTTTTTTTAATTTAGCTGTCATGTTTCATGTTGTGCAATATCATTTTATCATTTGAGAGAAAGAAAAGCTCAGATAGGGTGGTTATTTTCTTTCTGGAAGCATTTGAAGTTAATAAAACTGTTTCTTAGGAAAATTTTGTTCTTCCTTATCTGCTTCATTCTCCAACTCATAATACATAATTTTGAGTTGCTTTCTTAATTACAAAATACAAAGTTAGCTATAAAACTGCAAAGAAGCTTTATGCATGTATTAACAAGTGGAAGTACTCAGCAAGGGGAAGCAGCTATGGCTCATTTTATCCTTATAGTGATGATTGGAAGAGTTACGAAAAGTCTCAAGCTGGGGAAATTTTGCTCATTCTAGGGGAAAAAAAGGAAAGAACTGTTTTAATGCTTTCCTACCTCCTGTCCTGACTTCACATACCATAAGATATTCACACAACTTACCTCGAGCCATTGAAGGATCTAGCCAGTTCATGAGTGTATGACTTTGAACATAGCCTCATGCTGCTTTTTGCCCTTATTTGCTTTCAGGAAAAGTGCAACATTTCTCACAGCTACAAGTTTTCAAAATGAAAGGGTTTAGTATACTACTGAAGAACTTGAAAAATAGTATTATTATATGAAGTTGATACAAAACTGGGGAGAGTGAGAGATACACTGAGGGCTGTGCTGCCATTCAGTGGGATCTTCATAGGCTAGAGGGTTTGATGGGGAGAAACCTGATGAGGTTCAACGAGGGCCAGTGCAGGGTCCTGCACCTTGGGAGTTATAACCCTGAGTCCCAGCACAGGCTGGGGTCTGACCTACTGGAGAGCACCTCTGCTGGGAAGGACCTGGGAGTCTTGGTGAATGACAGGTTGACAATGAGCCAGCAGTGCCCTTGTGGCCAGGAGGGCCAGTGGGATCCTGGGGTGCATCAGGAAGAGTGTGGCCAGCAGGTGGAGGGAGGTGATCCTGCCCCTCTACTCAGCCCTAGTGAGGCCACATCTGGAGTGCTGTGTCCAGTTCTGGGCTCCTCAGCACAAGGAAGACAAGGAGCTGCTGGAGAGGGTTCAGCGCAGGCCACAAAGATTATGAGGGGTCTGGAGCATCTCTTCAGTGAGGAGAGACTGAGGGAACTGTTTAGTCTAGAGAAGAGGAGACTGAGAGGGGATCTCATTAATGCATGTAAATACCTCAAAGGTGGGTATTAAGACAATGGTGCCAGACTCTTTTTGGTGGTGCCCAGTGACAGGATGAGGAGCAGTGGCCATAAACTAAATCACAAGTTCCAGCTCAAGATGAAGAAGAACTTATTTATGTTGAGGATGGCAGAGCACTGGAGCATGCTTCCCAGGGAGATTGTGGAGTCTCCCTCTCTGGAGATATTCCAAACCCACTTGGATGTGCTCCTGTGCACCCTGCTCTAGATGGCCCTGCCTTGGCAGGGGGTTTGGACTAAGAGCACCACTCTGGTGTAAGTGCTACACCTTCCCTTCCAAACTGCTAAAGAAACTAAAGGCTCTTGTAAATTCTGTCAATATGGTGTTTGTGAACCTGACCACCCAATATCACCTGACTACTTGTTCTGTGAAAATGTAGCAGGTTTTATTAAAGAAGTGTCTTGTCCTTTCCCCTATTCCTGTGAAACACTGTGCAGGTTCCATGCTGGGGGGGCAAAGGCAAGATTCCTGATTTGAGCATATGTTGTCTTCCATGGAACTTCAATATTTTTATTCCACTAAGGTGTGCTGTCTCGTGATAACAGCTTCTGCTTGTGTGAAAAATACATACTTATGCCTGTTTTGTTCAATCTCATCAGTTCCCACCTCCTTGATGATGTAGAGAAATTAAAAGGAAGTTTCCAAAACAGCACTTTTTACATGGTTTGATATTTGCAGTGTTTTCATGCTTGAAAAGGGGACAGGAATGTTTCAAAAACTCTTCTCTCTCACTTTACATTGTACCAGCAAATTGAGTTATTTTAAGGAAGCTTAATGAAGCTATATTTGGTACAGATGTTTTGAAGTATTCAGGTCCATTTCTCAGGGAAAAACACTGCACATATGCAAAGATGGAATGAGACTATGAACAATTATTCTTAGTTTTCAATCTGTCAGTAGTAAAGCTAACTCCTGCTGTGAGGTAACTCTTTAGGATGTAAGATTGTGCAAATTACTGTTTTCTAGAGTAAATACTTGTAGAAAATTATATGCCCATCACTGGTGTATGGAGTAGGATTCTCCTGATTAATACCATTTAGAGACAGGCATTTTATGCCAACTGGCTTTTGGATTTTGGTCAAAGGAATCTTGAGTTTTACATCTGACCAAGTGGAAATGGTATCTGATTTAGGCTGACCTAAATATATCTCCCAATATCACAGACTGTCTTGGAGTTTAGACATGTAGCTCAATGGACTGAATATTATTCTCAGTTATATATTTGCAAAACATGTTAGTGTTTGACAGTCTTGTCACTGAATATCACTGTAATTCCAGTGGTTAGGCATGTAAACATAGGACTTTTTTCTGAATATAGCAAGCTTTACTTTCTAAGCATACACAGGTGAACTGATGATGGTATCTTTTACCCAGACTAATCTGAAATCCTTAATATATCACATCTAGCTGAGAATGACTAGAATTTCTAATACCAAATTTTTATTTTGCTTTACTTCAATGTAGTGCTGTTTATAAGAGTTGGCATTCAGCTTTGAAATGATTTATCTTGCTGTCTTGATTCATAGCTGTACCAGTCAGAAAGCGGAACTATAACAGAAGAGGATTTAGCTCATATTCTGAAGACTGCCATGGGTGTGTCACAGATTGATGTTACACATCTTTTTAGAGCTGTAGATGAAGAAGAAAAAGGAAAGATTACATATGGTGAGTATTCTAACTGCATCTGAACTGTCACAAAATGTCAAAGTTGCCTGCACTCACGTTGATAAACAAAGAAGTTGCATTTTTATTAAACTCTACCTTTTTTTTACCAATAAGTTGGCTTACTGACTTTGATACTGATAAAAGCGCTGCAAACAAAGTAAATTTACATTTTAAAAGTGAGTTTTGCCTTTGGTATCAAATGCCATGTTTGCATGTTTTCAGTTTTCCCTTCCACATCAAGTCACATAATACAAGGATTAGCTCTTACAGCATATTCTGTTCTGTGACTTCCATGTATGTGGATATGTAGTTTTAAAGAAAGATACCTTTCCTCTGTCCTGTTGTTTTGTCTCTTATGTCTGGGAGCAGAAAAAGAGGGGGTTAACCAGGCTGCCTATTCTGTAGTTTGTAATGTAGGTGGAACAGAGGCGAGAAAGTTGCATTTGAAAAATTGAGACCTGGGTGAATAGATTGTGCTGGGAGTTAGAGTACTTGTGTTACTTCAGATTCTTTCTGTTTTATGCAGTAAGGTTCTAAATTTAGTTGTATCATTTAAGTATGAACTGAGTTGTTGATAGCCAAAATATTATGTATCTCCAGTAGAGGTGTTTGACATACTCTAATTGTTTTTCCCTCAGGATAACCAGTATGTATTTAATTTGTAAAAATCTTAGAAATTAATACGTCAGTGTTAGTAAATCATAGTACCTACACTAGTAATTCCTGTGTATAAATCATACAATATGTATGTAAATCTTCAAATACACGAAGATTTTAGTTACTGAAATGAATATCATTGCCACTGTCCTTTCCTTTTTTCCTGACTACTGTGTCTTCTCCCCTTGGTTTCTGCTGCCCTACCCTGTTCCTTTCTGTGCCTCTCATCTGTCACATCCCCAGCATTTCCACATCCATCCTGCTTGTTGCCTTCTTCTTGCCTATCACTGTTGCTCTGTGTTTTCCAACTCATATGTGCAGTGACTCAGCTCTTCTCCCCACCTCCCAGTCACCAGCTTCAAAAATACCAGCACAGATCTTAAGCTGGTAAGCATGGCAGAACTCTAATTTTAGCATGTTTCATTGTTTGAGAATAGCTAAATTTGTAGTCATGTACAAGTGAATTCAGACCAGGTCATGTGAGTTGCCAAAGAATTAATATGTTAGGATGGATACATCTTTAATAGTTGCATTTAATCTGCACTTCTTCCCTAAGTGGTCATCATATGTTCCCATCACAAGAAAGTCTGGACCACCAAGCCACAGCAGTGGCCACTATCCCATTTTCACTATTCCTGTAGTCAGGAATAGTCTTTTGTGAGGCAATACAAAGTAGGTAGTAGGATGGTGTTTACATAATTTCTTTGAAACTTTCCTTAGCACTTTTTCTGAGAGAAGTGCTCATTTTATAATAGAAACATGTCATTTTAACATATCTGGAAGTTTAATAGTGAGAGTAAATATCCAATGTATTAGATTAGAGAATTAGAAGTTGCAAATAAACTTTTGGTATTGTATTTCTGTCTTGAAAGTTCCTGCCATAAATATTCTACCTCTTGCCTTTCCTGAGAATATGTGGAACTTCACACATGCTCGATTTGTTGCACTTATTTACTAGAGAGGAGAGGTGAAAAAACTTGGAACCTACATGGTTCTGAAGATATTCTCCAGACAAGTTTTGAGAAATCAAAACATTGTGTCTGGTGGAACTGATTTTACTTTGGATACACACAGCAGAGTGTATCCACTCCTTTCTAGGGTGTTGGAATTTAAAGCAGGAATATTAAGTCGAGTCTTACTTGTAAGAACAAAAGATAAAATATCTGAAGTATCAAACCTAAATTGCTGCACACACGGCAGAGTCCTTGAAGCCACAGATCTCATGCCAAAGGAAAAGCTCAGGTTGCAGGTAAACAGAATAACCAATAGCAAAATCAAGGTTGTATAACTAGATTGGTAATCGTGAATCTGAATTGTTGGAAATCTGGATTTTTGTTGCATTTGAAAGCACACTGGTTGCCAAAGATCTATGCATCGGTTCTCTTAAGCAGTGTGCAGTTGGCTTAGTTGTTCAGATGCACTTTGATTGCAAAGCTTATCCTTTTAGTCTAATATAGACAGAGGCAAGATTTATCAGTCTTAAGATGTGATTCTGGAGAGTTTGAATAGGTTCTCTAGGAGGGCATCTCAAATTCTAGCAAACTCTCCACCAGCTCTTGATAGACAATTCAGATTGTGAAAGTGTTCTGAAGACTGCCTGGCTTGCTGTAAGCAGAAAAAAAAAGGTGAATTGGCTATATTTGGAGTATCTGTATGGATGAACAATCAGAGGACAAATTATTTGCTTAAAATGATTATACGTTAACCACCGGATTATCCTATTAAGTTTCTGTACTCTGAAGTAATTATGCAGCTGAATGGAAACAAAAGCTAGAGGAGATTCATGAACACACAGCTTCCAGGAGCAGCAGCAAGTAGTAGGAGGGTGTTTCAAGGGTAGGAGAAAAACCTCTTGAAGTTCTTGTAGTACAAATGCATACTTAATACAAAGATATAGATGTGAGTCTTAATTCCACTTTGGATTCTTTCTTTCTTTATGTCTCTTTGCTCTTACTGGAGATGGGAAGCAAAATCACCTTTCTCCCCAAGTTAATGACTGAGATGATCTTTTCCTTCAGTCTAATGCTTCATAGTTGCTTTCAGTTTGAGCTCCAAGATGAGACCTGTGATTAGAAGTAATGCTGGAATAGTTGGTTCTTTCTACATCACCTTGTTTTATGTTTGTGATGAATGATGCAAAAGGGATTCCAAGCACTTTTCATTGCACTCTGCTGAGTACAACTTTGATAAATATTCCTTAATATCTTCAGGACTTACTTCAGTAGGACCCAAAATGTCAGCTTACTGAGATCTGTCCAAAATGTTACCCTGTTCAATGCAGTCCTCCCTGGAAACAGAGGTTGTTCATTTAGATCCAGTACTGCTAAAACATTGAGGGATGGATCCTCACAGAATTGTCGGGATGAGGATTTGGATATAAACTATTGTAACTGTGTGAACAACTGCTTCAAGGGATTTTTCTGAATATATTTTCTGAAAAAATACTGTAACTTCTTGATGAATTACTTAGAGTGGCATCTACAGTAAATAGTCCAGTCTTTCCCATGTTTAATGTGACTGTAAGAACATCTTTGGTGCTGCTGGTTGAAATTTTTATACTTGTCTTAGTTGAACTAAATATTAGAATGACCTTTCTGAAGGAAAAAGGCTATTTTTCATGGTCACTAATATGACGCACACATTTTGTGTTGTTACAAAAAACAGTACATCTTTGGGATGTGCTTAAATCATCCATATGAAAAAAGGGAATTCTTTCATGGTCCTGCTGCAGGCCAGACCTAGTTAAGATTAAGGCTGACAGCTGATTGCTGTCTCCTTGTTAGCTGCAGAAAAAGAATATAATCAGTTGCTTTCATTGAATGTACTTAACTGTTCTGCTTCTAATGAATCATTTTGCCCTCAAGTGTTTCTAATATATCTTTGCAACTACTACCACTGTTAAATATAAAAAAGTCCTACGTTTCCATCTTGAAAAAGGTTAGATTAATCAAATTCTTTGCTATGAGATTTTTTTTTAAAGGTGGACTTGCATTAAACACCATCAAAAGAAACATCTTTGCTGTATGCATTTTCAAATATTTTGGATTCCCCTTTCCTCGTGGAGACTTTATCATTTATATGATCCATCAGCCTGTTGTACTTAGAGGTTTTTCAACATAGAAGGCAATATTGGTTTTCATGACCTAAACTTCATCAACTTTTGTTGAAGTTATAGGTCCAGAATACTCTAGATCCATATAAACTGTGGATAAAGGATACCCACTTTTTTGTTAGTGGAAGGATAAAGTTATGCTTATTGCCTTCTCCCCACCTATCCATTTGCAACAGTTCAGAGGCAGGGTTGCCTTACAACTTCAGTGCCCTGTGAGCCATATGGCATTCCCTTGCCCTTTGCAGTATTGAAAATTCATGTCATTGCCAAGAGTGGCAGAGAGGGAGAGCTGCAGTGGTTCCCTTCTTCCATGCCAGCCCAGTTGTACTAGGAGGGACTGGGCTTCACTCCTTTGAAAGGCTTCTTTAGGTGTCATCTGCTCTGCACTCCGGGGAATTTACAGCACTGTCTGATCATGAGCTCTTCTGGGATAGCACAGTGAATTTGAGTGGGAGGTGTGTGATACACTGTAGGTGACTGAATTAGTGAAAATGTTCACATCCAAATTTTTCTAGTGTCAGTTTACATTATAAGAATAGCTTCTTATTGCTTGGATCCTGTACAGTATCCCGTGTTCAAATCATGTCTGAATAAAGTCATATGGGCAAATTGAGACAAAGTTTCAAAGTCTGATTTTTAACACAAAATGTTAGTTCTGATGTTAAGGCTTCCCCACTCCCCCAAGAACTAATCTGGCTCTTCTTATTATTGTATTATTATCCAACATTAAAATCAGGAGTTTTTTCATGTGTTATAAATTATCTCCTCAATATTATTCTCTAAAATACTGGGAGTTTTGAAATGTTCTTGAAAGCAAAAGGCAGCAATGACAGCTGATGTTAGGTTGAAGCAAACTATGAGTGCAAAGCATTAAAGGGCATGTTTGAAAAAGAGTTTTAAGAATTTAAAAAATGACTACTCTTGATGTTCAGTGATCTTCAGCTGGAGGGCTTCTGTACTTCCCCAGTGAATAGTGAAATGCTATGTCAGGGCATGTGGTGCTCATCGTGCATTTTAATGCAAATCTGAGCCTGTTTGCCCCTTCATACAAGCTAAGCTCTGGCCTGAAGTGTTTTCAGAGGGCTTAGATAACTCTTTGCAGCATCTCAGCTCTGCGGATGTGGTAAACTTAAGCTGAGAAGCTAAAACAAGCACTGGGGATAGCATTATGTTAACTGCTGCTATTTTTCTCTGAAGAAATCATGTGATTATATATGTGTAAGTATTCAAATTTAGCATCCTTCTGTTTCAAAGAGCTGATTCTGTGCAACAACATTTTTTTTTTTAGATGACTTCTACACATTTGCTGAGTTGCACCCACACTTTGCAGAAGACTATCTCTATGCTGATCAGATGGGAGCTGAGAGCGGCGTGGAGACTTCATCTCTTTCTGCTCCTAATGGTATCTGTACTGACTTCAGCCCTGACAACGCCGGAGATAGAAGGAAGCCCCTGCAGAAGAAACTGAATTAACACTACAACTGTTACCTTCCTCTCCTGGTGAGAGGGTTGTGTTTTCTTGGGATTTTCATAATTCACTCCAATTATACAGCAAATACCAGTTTTGTGTGTGAAAGTTCTACCTTAATACCATCCTTCAAATCGTACGTGCTGTATTTAACAACATGATCCAGGTTACTTTGGGAAAGGTATTTTTATTTTTTTGAAAAGGTCTTTGAAAGGCAAAAATGTGAATGTGCTTCATTATTAATGTTCATATTTAAAAGGAAGCGGCACAACTTATTTATATTCCATTGGCTAGTTCCATGTACAAAGTGTCGCACAAACTGTGCATGTATAAAGAAACTGTAGCTACTATGGTGTAAAGTGCACTTTGGTGATTAGTGTTTTCCCTAGTTATGGGAATGTTTATTTGGGGCCAAACTTTGCTGTCCATGTCTGAATAGTCAGTCTTGTTGATTTCAGTGGGATTATTCTCTTGAGCAAGGCAAGCACACTTTGGCCCTTTGTTTTGGTTTCAGTGAACAGTTTGGAAGCAGTAATACAAAAACTTGCTAAGGATTACTTTTTATTTTTATTGTTGAATGACAAAATTTTCTCTTTCCATGGTAGAATGAAAAGGAAAGGCTCCTTATCCCTCACCCCAACACTTTTCTACTGTAATCTTCTGGATGCAATTAAACATGAATTCTTTCCAAACTGACATGCCACATACTGTTTCAAAATACATAACTGAACTGTTTGTGCTTTTCTCTTATAACCAATTCAAATCATGTCCACACAACATTTTAATGGGAGATGTTTACACAGCTATATTTGATTTCGATTTATCAGGAATCACAGGTTTCTTTTGTGGCAAGCCTGTACAGATAACACAGTATGGAACACATCATGAAAATTTTGGTGTATCAGCACAAGTTGGAAAAGGTTGCAGTCACTTCAGAGGCTAAGCCAGCAACAAGTTGCAGAGCATCCTGAAGAAGTGCTAGTTAAATCTCTATAGCAACATTACATATACTTCTTAGAACATATATGAGTCTTAGAATAGTTTAGAACTGTTAAAAAAAAACCCACCACACTTCTGTAAGTAATACTTCTGTTTCCTTTTGTAAAGCCAGATGCCTTAACTACTGCTGGAGGTCTCAGAGAAAAATCTAGATTATAAAACCACAGAGCTTCATTGAGTAGGAAATGTGACAAAAGCCTCAAGGAGTAAGAAGGAGGACTCTGTCACAAAATAACTGTGATGGCAACTCTGCTTCCAAACAAACAAAAAAATCTTTCAAGTAATTTCTGACTAATTTTGTAGGGCTGTGCTAAAATATGATGGTTTTGTGATTGGAAAACTTAAGATTTGAGTCTTCCACAAAGGAATTTAAAACTGGATTTTAAAGGGATGAATTTTAGCAAAGGAAATCTGTTTGTAGCAAATGCCTTTATAACTATTTTCTTAAATAGCAGGAGGTGTTTTAAAGCTCATTAGGGTATTGGAATGTGTCCTTAGATATCCCTAACTGTATGTGGCAGGTCTCCAAACTGGAACTAGCTTTAATAAAAACGGTAGGAGGAAAAAAATGTAAGAAAATATGCTTATGGAGGTATGTAGAGATAATAATTAAATTTTTGATTTATCTAGGTAACGAAAGCCAAGCTGACAGGGAGGCAGCCAACTGGCTGGCAAGATTTGAATTAAAACTGATCATGAAAAATAGGAGAAATGGATTGAAAAAATAAGGCATATGAGAAAGTACACTTATGTAGGAATAGTCAGCTGCACAGAGGAGGGAGTGGGTATTACTGTGTTTTATCTTGAGGCAGGGATGGCACAGAATATGTCGAACTGAGCACTGTTAACTCATTGCTGCAGAAAAGATGCTCGTGATAGAGGGATGCATCAGCATGTGGCCTGTGAGAAGCAGGGTGTTACTTCTGCCTTATCAAGATGTGATAAGATCTTACCTGAGATACCTGTTCATACTGAGGCACCTGAGAGAGATGGGGTGTATCTGGATAAAGTCTGGAGGACAGAAAATACTCAAAAAGAGAGATCAAAAGTAGTCTTTAATCCAAAGAAGATGAGACTGAAGGAAGATGTGAACAGTCTTCAAATACAGAAAAGGTTACTATAGAGAAAATAGGAACACTCTTCTCCACAGGGATGGTAGATACCAGCTATTAATTGAAAACGCAAGTTAAGCATTAGGAAAAACATCTTACAATACACTTAGTTAAGCTAAGGAGAAGGGTTATTCCAGGTGCGGTGAAGCACCTGCCTTCCTTCACTGGAGGTTTTGAAAACAGAGAAGACAGCTGAGGTAGAGACACTTGATTTTGTTGATCATGCCCCAGGGTCATAGGGAGATGTCCCTAAGGTCTGTTTTCTGTAATTATACAGTATGTAAGAGAAGGCACATGTAGTCTGGATATACTGCATCTCTGCAAGACTATGGCACATGGCTCAAGCTGTCTGTCTAAGATATTTATCTTTTGCTTTGTACGTGACCTGGGGAATTTGAGAATTTCAGAATGCAGGGAAGGAGAGAGAGTTCCCCAATACGTGTCTGAAAAGAAGAAAAAGGTAAGTGTAGAGTCCTGTGGACAACTTTGAAGTGAGAGAAGCTCCAAAGGAAGAGATACTCTGCGTACATCTGTGAAAGAGCAAAGAAAGCTACTTGAAGTTGGCTGAATACTAGTGTGTCTAATTTGCACGTACAGTGTGAGTAACTTGGGGGTCTGCTTTATGAAAGCCTGTAGGTTCATTGGCTTCTTTTTATTTTTGTTAGATGGTTTGTAATTGTGGTGAGTATAATAGCTGTACTTGTGTGCGCCTAAGCTGTACAGAGTGCATTAAAGGGCGCTGAAGCCTGTAGTAGATGGGCCCTTAAACAGATGCCACAATCTGTGATGAAGAGGCACTGAAAGTCCTGTGCACCAGTGAGCTCAGTCCAGAGCTGCTGCAGGAGAAGGCTGGTGACCAACACAAGTCACAAGCAAGTATTCTTGGTGGATTAAAATTCATTTTAAAAATGGTGGATTAAATTGTTAAGGAAAAAAAAAGGCACAAGACACAATAGATTCTGGAAGGAATTGTGATTCTCCCTCTTTTGAGAAATTACTGAATGAGATGGAGACAGAATAGGACAAATGATAGGATGAAAGATCAGCCTGCATGGAAACATTTTTAGATCACACATCGTGTCACAAAAACTGAGATTTGTGAATATAATTCCACTGTAGAATATAATATTAGACTGCCTTGTAGTGAGAGAAAAGCCACATTATCACAGGGTGATGAACTCTGGCTCTTGAGGGCCAAGACCTGTAACATGTGATGTGACTGCAGCAATATTCATTAAAACTCATCCATCAAACTCCAACTGCAGAAGTGTTTCAGTAGTTCCCGATGAGAGCCCTTTTTAGAGGCACCTGCCTGGAGAGCAGCTGGGTTGTGACAGTCAAGTTTCAGTGGCTTGCTGTAAAGTCAGAGTAGAAGTGAAAACTTCCTTTCCCCTTTACCAAACATTGATATGTAAATGCTTTCCATTAAAATATTACTGATTTTATGGGCAGATTGTTGTATTTTAACAGGTTGTATCAACAGCCCCTAAATTTACAAGGAGACGTATGCAGAAATTACTTTGGTTCTTTGCAACTATTTAACTTCAGAAATGATCCTTATACAAAAAATGCAGGGGTTTGAAGGCATTTGACATTTCTGATGAGCATTTTTGTACTCTTATGTAACATTGCCATCCCTTGCCAGTACAGCTCTTGCATCAACCTGAATTTTTACATACTGTATGAGATACCCAGCCCAGCCTGGGTATCTTTTCTTGTATGCCTGAACAAGTATTTAAAATCCAAGATACCTGAAGTTTTGGGGGTTTGGATTGGTTTTTTTATTGCTTCATTTATATTTTTTGAAACATAATGAAGCCCCACTAAAACAAATCAAATGTTTAGTAGGTGCAAAGCATGTTTAAATCACTGTCTCTAGTACAGTATGGCAAGTGTTATTACAGATTTTTTGGGGAGTCCGTTGCTATAGCTGATAAAACACTTCATAGGAAATTTATAAGTCTTATGGAGAAACTAGGCTGTATATGTAGTCTTATATTAATTCATTACACTATATGTTTTGATGCATTTATTGGAGCTAGAATGATCTAAATAGCAAACAGACTTGTGTTTGCTAATCCCATATTGAAGGTATAAATCCTTAGGTCACGGGGGTTGAAAAGGACACGTGTGTGGTAGGGAAGTGATGCAACCTCTTAAGTGACACAGCTGCCGGAAGTAAATAGCTGAGTGTCACATGGAGCTCTTTATTAGTATGTTCATGTAAGCTGAATACCTTTGTTAGCTAGTTTAGGCATTGGGCTGGTTGGAGGATTTTTGTATTCATAAAATGCAGTAAACATTTTTCTGGAAAAGATATTGTTGTACTTCAACAGCTGATCAATTTTTGAAGCAGGTGTGGTTTTATTTATGAGTTCCCTGATAAGTCCATCTTTGGTATCGCCATTAAATTATTCCTCCTACTTTTATATTACCATGTGGTAAGTATAGCTCCTCATGTTAACTGTTTTAGTCACCTTCTGCTCTCTGCTCCTTCAAAAATAGCATTCTCATTAAAAGACAAATAAAGAAAATAATGAAACCAAAAAAACCCCACCCTGACTTAAAGAATACTAGTTGCAGAACTCTAGTAGCATGTGCTGTAGATCCTGTGATCTCAGGAAAAAACCTGTAAGACAGGTTGCATATGTTACAGGACTAAACTAGGCTGGAAAGAAAAGAAAATTCTGATTAAAAGCTCTGACCAACAAAGTTTATTTTCTTTTGGTCAGAGTGTGTCTCATAAGACTTTCTGAAATGTTGCATTTTACTTAATGTGAAGCCTCTGATTTTTTCTCTAGCACAGCTTTCATGAGTGCTCTAGAAATAAGAAATGACAAATACGCTGGCCAAGATTCCTACACTAACAAAACTCAGATTTGGCTCCTAAAGCCATACTGAGGCACAGAAGTTCCCTGTGAACCAGGCACTTCAAATAGTTTGCTACTTTTTAGGTATCTGAACTTCAGCTGATTAGGAAAACTTAAATTAACAAATTATTCTGAATAGATCATTAACAGAAAAAAAAAAGAAGGAAGAATACAAAGTGGAAAGTAAGAGTTATCATCAGTGCCACTGATAATTAGATATGAATTAAAATATAAATTGATCAGTCCAGCAAAACTGCAAGATCTGTTTCACGTATGAGCAGGAAGGCTGATGTGGTCATTCAGGTAATTTTGCTATCCTGACTAGGTAGAATTTAAACCAGGTGGTCTTTAGTCAGAGGATAATTTCTTAAAGGTACTGCAGCATCCCAGTAATGGCTTGGTCACTGGCAGTGTAGACAGTGAGACTCCATCTTCTCACCCTGCCTTTTTTCCTTGAATTATGGAGAAAAGTATTCAAACCATAACAGGAACCTTGTAAGATCTCCTTACAGGTAAAAACCCTCCAGCAGCACCTCAGAGGCACAAGAGGATCATTCTGTGGTACAGTTATGGTGGTGAACTGGACATAGAATATTGGTCACCAACACCTTGTGGTCAAACCATGTGTAAATGGTTATACTGAGGTAAAACTACTGAGAGAACACGGCAGCAAACAGGGCATCCTTTGGTTGTGCTTGAACTTGGGTCTGTGAGTATTTCCTGCATCTCATAGTGCTCAAGTCAAGACAGTTTCTTTCTCAAGGAAACATTTCAGGTTTCTTTCAAGATAATAATTACTTTGACTTCTTCAAGGGGAAGGGTGATTTGTTTTGTAGAAAGCAGCTTCTTTTTCCCCAGATGGTGTGATGTGCTTTATCGTGTGCAGTGTGATTAAACTGAAGTAGGTGATACCAAGAGAGCAGAGGATGTAAGAGGCTTATAAAATAGAGGGTTTATGTTTCTGTGAGATATGCTGAGACATTTCTGCACAGTAGTTGACACTGCCTAGATTGTCTTGCAAATTCATTATGCAAAATAATTTTACTAGTTGTGTGGTGGCAGTGGCTGTTTATTCCATTTTCCTTAGGGTGGCAGAGCAGAGTACTCCTGTGCAGGCCAACTTTGGGATATAGATGTATTTGCAGTTTTAAAATGATCAGTCTCTTGGAACAGAAACAGTAGAATCATCTTAGCACTGATTGCACCTCAGTAGGTTATTCCTGTTACGTAACTTAGCTCTTTGGGGTATTTTTTTTATGAACACAGTTATCATGCTGCTTTATTCTGAGCTAAGTTGCACAGAGCCATATGAACATCAGAGCTCACTTGAGATAGCTTGGGGATCTCAGAAAAGGTGCTGAAAGATAATCTGTTGGTATAGTGTTACATTTCAGTTTTTTCACTTTGACCAAAAATGTCAGAAGCAAGAGGAAAAAAGTCGTAATGACTTCTGTAATACTCTATTTTTATACTATCAATGGGGTGTTATTTAAGAGTGCCGGTTCTGAGCCAAAGTCAGCTGGAGAAAAATCAGTCTGAACTTCTGATCCCAAACCAGCAAGTAGAAAATCCCATCCATGCCCAGCATGGCAGCAAAGTTTTCACTCTCAGCTGGCCTTTTCCCACAGTTACACAAGGACTTTTTCTGCCTCTTGGGCTGGTGAATTCAGTTGACTCTATCCCTCGTTCTTGCTTGTGCTGTCTGTTCTTTGTAGGTTTGTTGCAGCCAGAGGGAGACCCTGCTGCCTCTTACTCTGAAGTGATATTCATGGACTTTACTCCCTGAGCCAGGAGCAGCAGGTGAATATTCAAGTCCTGTTCTGGTAATGCTACCCAAAACTAAAAGCCCATGTACTATTTTAGCTCGTGCCTGCCATTAGGTACAGAACTGCTTTTTCTTTTCGTACACTTCAAGCACTGCAGGTAAGTCCAGGTGACAGCAGGTCAGAAAGAGCTTATGAGATTGTCCTTGTCCCTGTGAGCAACAAGAAATTAAATTTAGAAGTATTAGAAGTTTACAGTGCAACCTCAAATTGGATTGACTCCTGACTCACTATATATATCACTTTCGGTGTGAGCCTGTTCACTTCCATGTTCCAAATGCAGGATCTATAAATGCGATTGCAAACAAAGCCTCCTCATGGATACTGAAGAAAGCTGACGCTCACACACTTTTCATCCTACCATGGTAGTGAAAATGAAATTCATCTGACAGTAGGTTGTTTCTAAGTCTATGAATGTATATGGGGAAAACCCAAATACATGTCTTTTATTCACTATCCAGCATGAAGACAATTTTGTATTTTAAATGCTAAAGAAATAAACTTTGAAAGATCTTTTATGGCCTAAGTATATATATTTTTGTCCTATGTTTTCTTTTATAATGAACTTCAAGGAAAATATTTCTTATATTTCCGAAAGGACATTTAGGTTACCCAGTGCTGTATTTTCCAGACAACAAAAGCAGTTTTAAAGTAAACATCTAAAAATAAAATTGTATTTTTAAATATGTGAATTAGAATTCCTTTAAGTTAAACATGTCTCCTTAGCAATTGTATATACTTAGACAAAAAGCAAAACCATTGCAGCTGCTTGTGTCTATAGTTGTTTGTGCTTGGTGATTCGTTTATATTACTTTTTCGGATTGCTCTAAGGGTATTAAGAGTCCATGTAAATCAGCAATGTTAGAAATAGAAGTCAGAAGTAAATTTCTTTAGAAGTGATAGACTTTGTTTCCCGGAAGAGGCCCAAGAGTAAGCATCAGCTAACCTTGTACTATGTACTATGCTACTTCAGTATTGCAGCATTGTGCTAAATTTGACATCTGTTCAATGGGACCACTTTCTAAACTTTTTTGTAATTCCCAGCATCTCCAGATGTGTGAGACATTTCTAATTTGATCACAGGTACTAGTTCATCTTTTCTGGAAAAATAAAATTGAGGAATCAACAAACTGAGAAATAACTCAGAAAAAAAAAATAGGCTTGATCTCTATTGTTGAACTTGCTTTGAGGATATCATTTTTATATTTTGGGAAAAAAAAGATTGCTATGGTTTTGGACACACTTGAAACTTTAAATGCTAAACCGAAAAAGTTAACACTGCAATGATCACACTTTGGAATTTTCTTGTACTGCTACTGAATCCAAGTTAGGCACTGCCATGAAAAGGATGCTTTTAGCTAGAAAGCTGTGTTCACAGAGCAGGAATCTGTTTTGTAGCGACTCACTTGTGAGGTATCATGTGGTTGTTCCATCAGTGGTACAACTTCTGTTGTTGACTTCAAGGCTGCTTAAGCAGACCTAGTGTGTTTAAAGAAAAAAAAGCTTTTTATTATAAGAGCCCTTGGATGTGCAGTGTAAATCTGTAATAATATATAGTGCTACTGGATAATAATGATCTGAATGCATATTGTCTGCTGTAAATTTCCCTCATGTGGCTCCAATGATATGTGTACATAGACTATTACCTTTGCACTGAACTAACTATACTTCATAAAATGAAGAGCAAAAACAAGTAATGTACTAAAGATGACCAATTGTGGCTCCAATTGTGGAAATACTTTTGCAGAACAAAAAGTATAGCTTCGGTGTTATAAATTTGATTTTTATATTTTTTATTAACATGCATGGAAGACTAAGGATAATATTTTTTAAAAATTAACTTGGTTTTGTACATTTTTTCAATGTTTAAAACAATATGATTTAACATTACCTCTGAATACCAGTGATCAGTCAATTTTTAAAGGAAATACCTCAATTCGAGCATTCTTCTCTTGTTACTTGTCTGATAGGTTAAGATGGACTAAAGGGTGTGATGAAGTGAGCATATGATGTAGGTGCTTAAACTGTGCTATAGAAGGTGTAAGATGATTTACTGAAAGGGACCTAAATGATACATTACAAGTGTTGAGTGCAGTTACACAATCATGGCTCATTCTGCCCAACTGGACATTTTCCTCATGAATGGCTTGTAAATTGAATTTTCAGCGTGAAGCCAAATTAAAAATGAAACAAAAAATACTTGGTTTCCTCTGGATTTTTTTTTTCTTTTAATAAACAATAGAGTTTACAACAAGGGAAAGGATACAAACCATAATTGTGAGTAAGACTGAGTCTGTATGTGTTTAGGCATGTTTTGTTGATGTGTGTTCTCTGTGTCAGTGTGTGTAGGAAAACAGTGTTTGTTTACCTGACAGCTGGGAGCTCTAAATACAAAGGTTTAAAGGGGGAGGGAGGGGTAAAAGAAAAAGAGAAAGACAATATCCCTCCGTGACAGCAATATTGACTCCAGTTCTATTTTGCGGCCTTAAAGAAGAATATTGAAAGATCAAAAAATAATCAGAAAAGGTGCTCCAGATTTCCGGAGAGTAAGTCTGTCTAAATTAGATTGAAGTAGCTCTAGCTATGTTTTTTTATCCAGGAAACAGACAAGAGGGGACCCAACACTCAAGACACTTATATACCTGAGAAATTGATAATGGAGAGTGGAAAAAAAGGCATCCTCTGAGGTCCAGTGGGTGTAAGCTGAACCACTAATATGAACAGTATCAAGAATAAAAGTGAAACACTGGGGAAGCTCACCAGAGAAATGACAGACATTCAGCATGGTAGGAAGATTTCAAGGGAAGACTTCTTAGTGTTTTTCTTAATGTTATTCTCTACTTTCAAGTGATGGAGTTGTTGTGGTTAACCTCAGCTGGCAACTAAGTACCACGCATCTGCTTGCTCACTCTCCCCCCACCCCCGGTGGGAAGAGGAGAAGAACTGAGGAAAAAAAGGAAGAAACCTGGGGGTTGAGATAAGAACAGTTTAATAGTTGAAATAAGATAAAATAATAATGGAAAGGGTGACAACAACGAGGAATAAAATCCAAGAGAAAAAAGTTATGCTCGACATAACTGCTTACTACCCTCTGACCAATGCCCAGCGCCTCACTGAGCAGTGATCAGCTCCCCCCCGCCAGCAACTTCCCCCAGTTTATATACTGGGCATGACATTCTATGGTAATTTTCTATGGTCATAGAATATCCCTTTGGACAGTTCAGGTCAGCTGTCCTGGATATGCTGCCTCCCAGCTTCTTGTGCACCTCCTCAGTGGCAGACCATGGAACGCTGGAAGTCCTTGATTTGGGATAAGCACTGCTGAGCAACAACCAAAATACCAGTGTGCTACCAACATTATTCTCATACTAAACCCGAAACACAGCTCTGTACCAGCTACTAGGAAGAAAATTAAGTCTATCCCAGCTGAAGCCAAGATGGGTGTAGATGCCCTTCACCTACCCACGTGTCTGTTTTCTCTCATCTGTGTTGCAAGGAAACTCCTGGTTGGGCCACCTCACTGAGCTGCTGGGGCAGTTATCTGTAACCCATGCTCGTGTCTCTTCTGCCCCTGAGTACCCTCTGCCCAAAGCCTCTCAGCTGAGGCATACTTGAGGTAAGTACTCACATCATCACTTTCTATTTGTTGACCCACACACAAGCAGACATATAAGGACCACAAGAAATGTTCCTTTTTCAATCCAAGCACAGGGCCTGGAAGAGCCTTCCCAGCTCCCTTGAGGGACAATGTTTGGTAGCTCAGGCCTATGAGAGCAGAGTGTGGCTGACTGCTTGGCAATCGTGCTGCCCAGGGGCTGCTTCTGCAGCTGGTGAATGGACACCAGACCCTCCCCTTCTTCTGGGTTCTGCCACCACCATTTACTGTTTGTTCCTGTTCACAGAATCACAGAATCAGCTGAGTTGGAAGGGACTCACAAGGGTCATCGAGTCCAACTCCTGGCCGTGTGCAGGACACCCTAAGGGTCACACCATGTGCCTGAGAGCAGTGTCCAAATGCTTCTTGGACTCTGTCAGCCTTGGTGCTGTAACCACTTCCCTGGGGAGCCTGTTCCAGTGCCCGACCACCCTCTGGGTGAAGAAACTTTTTCTGATATCCAACCCAGACCTCCCCTGACACAACTTCAGGCCATTCCCTCGGGTCTTGCCACTGGTCACCACAGAGAAGAGATCAGTGTCTGCCCCTCCTCTTCCCCTCATGAGGAAGCTGTAGACTGCGATGAGGAATCCCTTCACTCTCCTCCAGGCTGAACAGACCAAGTGACCTCATCTGCACCTCATTTGGCTTCCCCTTTAAGACCCTTCACCATCTTTGTTGCTCTCCTTTGGACTCTTTGTAATAGTTTTATGTCTTTCTTATATCGTGGTGCCCAAAACTGGACACTGGACTCAAGATGAGACCACACCAGCGCAGAGAAAAGCAGGAATGGTTTATGTTGGAAGGGACCTTAAAGATCATCCAGTTCCAATCCCTGTGCCGTGGGCACGGACACCTTCCACTAGACCGGTTTGCTCAGCACCCTATCCAAACTGACCTTGAAATGTTGCTCCTTTCCTTTCCCTTACTTCTTTTTTTCATCATATTGCACTGCCTTGCAGTCTGTGCCTGCATATCAAAGTTAATCTTTTGTTAGACTGCCTAAGGATATTTTTATTGTTATTATTACTGTTGTCATTATTCCAACAATTATTGTTATTGTTGTTATTATTACCTTGGGGTGCTGGTTGACAGCTGGCTGAACATGAGCCAGTGTGTGCCCAAGTGGCCAAGAAGGCCAATGGCACCCTGGCCTGTACCAGAAATAGTGCAGCCAGCAGCAGCGGGGCAGTGATTGTCCCCATGTCCTCAGCACGGGTGAGGCGTCACCTCGAGTGCTGTGTCCAGTTCTGGGTCCCTCAGTTCAGGAAGGACACTGAGCTGCTGCAGCAAGTCCAGAAAAGGACAAGGAAGCTGGTGAAGGGCAGGAGCACAAGTCCTACAAGGAACAGCTGTGGGAGCTGGGGGCGTTTAGTCTGGAGAAAAGGAGGCCAGGGGGGTCCTTATCACTCTCTACAACCCCCTGAAAGGGGGTGTAGCCAGGTGGCGGTCGGTCTCTTCTCCCAGGTAATAGGATGAGAGGAAAAAGTCTCAAGCTGCACATGGGGGGGTTTTTAGGTTGTACTTCAGGAGGAATTTCTACACAGAAAGGGTGATTAGATGTCGGAATGGGCTGCCCAGGGAGATGGCGGAGTCACCAGCCCTGGGGGTGTTTAAGGAAAAACTGGACCTGGCACTTGTGCCATGGTCTAGCTGATGTCATAGGTTGGACGCGATGATCTCAGACGCCTTTTCCAACCTCATGCATTCTGTGTGACTCTGTGATTATCATCATAATTATCGTTATTATCACTATTGCTCTGCGCTAAGCGCCGAGCGGTCCCGGGGCGGGCCCCGCGCACAGCGCCCCTAGCGGCTGCCGCCGCCTCCCGGTAAGGCGCGCGCGGCGGGCGGGGCCGTTCGGTCCCCGCGGGGCGCGAGCGGAGGAGGGGAGGAGCCACCCGCGCCCGCCGGAAGTGACGGACGGGCCGGCAGGGCGGAGCGGGTGGCGCGTGGGGGATGCGCGAGCGGCGGCGGCGGATC
>VZRV01004953.1:821115-950387 GCA_013398115.1 Falcunculus frontatus | reverse complement strand
TGGGGCGGCCGCCGCCATCGCCATCGGCACTGTCACCATGCTGAGCCGCAGCTCATTCACCAGCCTGGTGGTGGGCGTGTTCGCCGTGTACGTGGCGCACACCTGCTGGGTCATGTACGGCATCGTCTACACGCGGCCCTGCCCGGCGGCGACAGACGGCGCGGCCGGCACGGCCGGGGAATGCGTTTGGCCCTACTTGGCGCGGAGGCCCAAGCTGCAGGTGAGCGGGGCGGGGACGGCCCTCGGCCCCTCGGCGCCCCGCCCAAGTCACGGGCTCCTCGGCGCTACCTCTGTCCCTGTCCGTGCCCTCTACCCCCGCTTCTGCCCCCTGTCCCTGCTCCCGCCCGGGCGAGCCGCTCCCAAGCCCTCTCATAGTGTTGGGCCTTGTGGAGAGCGCCCTTGGCTGGTGCACGGGTAGGACTTGGGTTCGAGTGTTTTTATTGATTTCGGATATCTGCTGTCATGCACATACTGGTTAGAGCAGCCTTGCGGAAGAAATGCTGGGTCTGTTTAGTCTAGAGAAGACTGAGAAGGGATCTCATTAATTCATCTAAATATCTCAAAGGACGGGTGCTAGGGGGATGGTGCCAGACTCTCTTAAGTGGTGCCCGGCGGCAGGATGACGAGTAATAAACTAAAACACAAGAAGTTCCACTTCAGTGTGAGGAAGAACTTCATTATGTTGAGGATGGCAGAGCACTGGAACAGGCTGCCCGGGGAGATAGTAGAGTCCTCCTGTCTGGAGACATTCTGAGCACACCTAAATGTGATCCTATGCTACCTGCTCTAGGTGACCCTGCCTTGGCAGAGGGGTTGGACAAGGTGATCTCCAGAGGTCTTTTCCAGCCCTGACAATTCTCTGGTTCTGTAAAATGGCTCCAATTCCTTCAACTTCCAGAACAGATCATCCCGTTAAAATGTATTTAGTGGCTGTGTTTCTGCCCCCAAAAGGAGCTGAAAGACATTTTTTGAGTACACTATTTTCTTTTGCTGTGTATACAACCTTTGTGCAGCTGGGGGAATTAGTGAAGCTGAAAGACAGACCTCTAGTCTAAACATAGTGATGCATTAATTTCTATTTAATTAATATTCATTATATTTCCATGCTCTGATTTCTCTGTGCTGTGTTTTGATTTCAGTTAAGCGTGTATACTACCACACGGTCAAGCATTGGTGCTGAGAGTAATATAGATCTCGTTTTGAGTGTGGAAGATTTTGATATTGAGTCGAAATTTGAAAGGTAAGGATCTGAACCAGTAATATCCAAGGTATCAGAGTTCTTTGTTTAATTCTGAAGTGTGCATCCTAACTAGGAGTTACAAGGACAGAAGTATACATGAAGCAAGGTAGATTTCACTATTGGTTAGCTTGGATCAGCATGCTGTTTTCAGCCATGTAGGCAAATATTTTGCGGAAGTGTGCCTTGCTTATGATAAAAAAAATTACCTTCCATTGAGAAAATCTAAGGACAAATGTACCTGGAAACGCTTGGGTCTTGCCTCTGATCACATGGGTGGGACACTGGCTACATGTGTTGTGTTTTGTTCTTAATTGCTGTGGCTTCAGACCTGGAACAGGACTTGGATGTCAAACCATGTTCTCCTTTCCTGTGTTTTAGCAACATGCTCTTCCGTAACTGTTTCTCTGCTAATAATCACACAACAAAACCTTCTTTTCTGATAATTTAGGGTTTGGGCATCTTCTGAGAGGTGCCAAGATTGTTCCCTTAGAGAAGTTATTTAGTGTAACAGTGCACTCTACATAGGCGCTTTGTACAATTAAAATGACTGGAACTACTTGTTTTGTTCTTCATATTTGCTGCCTCACTTTTTGTTTCGTTGGTTTTTTTAAGTAATTGCCTCACTCTTGACTATCTTACTGTAGTCTCCCGGGTTCTTTCACTTAAACTTCATCTCTGGCAGACCTTATAAGAATTGTTTTACTGACAGGGTCTGCTAAGCCATGGAAAGTATTCAGAGCAGAATAAGCTGAGCAAGACTACAGGAATAGAGGAGGCATTATGCAAGGGTGCAAGTAGGTTGATGTTTTGGCTAGTACAAGGGGAATGACTTCATAGTTTGGGGCTCCGGTTTAGAGCTCTGTGCTTGGCATGCCATAGCTGAGAAGATATTTTGTTAATGCAAACTGCATGGCAAAACTTCGTGATTTTCTTTTTAAACTTTGTATCATGTATACTATCTGTGATATGTATTCAGCAGATGGAAGGGTATTTTTTTACAAGTGCTTCTGTAATTTTGTCCCTGTGACCTATCAGTAGAGGAAAGCAACAAAAGAATTGATGATTCAGTCCTGTTTTATCTAGGGCAATAAAGTAGGAAGTGGACAAAGGTTAACCTATCTTAAGATAATAGTAAAACTTCGGAAATGCATATATTGTCATATGTACTGGAGTATAAAAAATGATCCCATCCAGCCATGGAACATGTTAGCCAGAAGTAATTGTTGTGTTCCAGGCAACCCAAATATTTAGTAATAGCTAAATATTTCAGCATGTGCTATGTCATCTCATAATGTATTTATTTTGTATTTTAGGACAGTGAATGTCTCTGTACCAAAGAAAACCCGAAATAATGGCACATTATATGCATTTGTATTTCTTCATCATGCTGGCATTTTGCCATGGCATGATGGTAAGCAGGTGCATATAGTAAGCCCTCTGACCACGTACATGGTCCCCAAACCAGAAGAAATTAATTTGCTCACTGGTGAATCAGCCACACAGGTAGGTGTGTGTTCCATCTATAGAATAACATCTACAAAATAAGTAATTTCTTTTACAGACACTTCTAGTGTTAGTATCTGCAGTGCTTGCATCTTTAAACTAATGATACAACAGAAAAAAAAATCAAAATCATCTTCTTGATAATCATGCTAATAGCAGACTATTCAGCAGAGCAGAGGCAGAGCTCTTTAAAACATTGGCTAGTTATTAAAATACTTCTCTAGTTAACAATAATTGCTTCAAGGATTCATTGCTTTTGGTCGAAATACTGTATTGCTCTGTAACAGTGTGGTGCTGCTTTCTATAGTGAATTGAATTCATGTGAAATAATATGCTTTGTTCTTGTAAAATAGCAAAATAAGATATGAAGAAAAACAGATAATGTTTGGTGGATCATTCACATCCTTTGGACTGTTATGAAGTAACATCTGATTACTGTAGAGTCCTGCTTTCAAAGTGATTTTTTCTTAGTAGTATCCACATTCCTAAGGTATGAAGATTAATTAGGTGAATATTCCTTCTTGAGGAACAAGGCTGTGAATGGACACTGAAGTTTTTCAGTGTCAGATTGTGGTGGGCCTCTTTTGTATTTGAACAAAATATTTTGATCTGGTCAAAATTAAGGTAAAGTGTTTCTTCGTGGGCTTCTGATTTTTGGTATAGTTAATGACTCCCTGGATTCTGTGAGTTAGATTATTACCCTATTCAAAATTTTGCATTGGTTAACAGTATGTATTTTTATTCTTTTTCTGAAGCAAATTGAAGCAGAAAAACAGACCAATGCCCTGGATGAACCTGTCTCTCACTGGAGGTCAAGACTAACCTTAAATGTCATGGTGGAAGATTTTGTGTTTGATGGATCATCCCTCCCTGCTGATGTTCACCGTTACATGAAAATGTAAGTCAATGACTTAATTTTGTCAGATGTGTTATTATAAACTTATGGCACATTTCTTCAAAAATCCTCCCTGACCTTCTTTTGTATTTTATATTTAAATGGGCACCTAGAGACAAGAACAGATGCTCTTAATGCTTACATTTTGGTAGTGACAAATTGATGCTAAGATATTATGTGCTAGAAAACCTTATTGGAGATACCTGGCTCCTGGGCAGCTCAGAGTTTAGAATCCTTTTTTCATGTGGAGTTATCACAGTAAGGCAAAGCAGGACTACAAAGATACAGGTAAAATGCTACAGCAGACTTCAAGCCCATTTGTTCTCCAGTTGTCCTTCTGGCCTTCAGATCCCTTGACCCTTTCCAGTTATCCTTCATGTACAAGGTATCTGTACAAACTGGAAGTGCTGAAGAGGCGCAGCTGATCTCCTGTGATAACTTTTTTTCTCCCTATGTGATTGGCTTTATTTTACTTTGACAATGTGTGTTCCTACATGATGTCATTTTCCTCAAGAAAATACTAACAAGCAGGGATAGGTTTTTAGGCCACTAGGTGCAGGCAGTAGCTTCTGCTCACAGCTGGCTTCAGTCGCTTCCAGTATCAAGCACATAAGTAATGCTGTATAGGCTTGTGCTGCTGTATGTTAATGCCTTTCTCTGCAAGTACCCCCTTAAATCCAGAAGTAGTTGGTTTACCAGCACACCCCAGGGTTCTGTGATAGCTTCCCAGCCAGAATAGATAAACTTAGTGACTCATAAGATAGACGCATAACAAGAAGGGGTTGTTGGACTGGGGTTGATGAACAAGGATGTTTTTTCCAGTTGATTTGCACTGGTGCTGTTTTGTTATTGCATTACACAGGAAAATAGTTTGGATATGAAATAACCTGCTGCAATTTCACTAACAATAGCTTTAATCATAGTGATTACATAGAAGTCTAAATCAGTTAAATAACCAAGCACTATTTCTGAGCCTCAGTTTAGTACTTTTCTGTGTTACTATTGGACATTGTATTTAGTATGCAGTCTTTCTTAGCATGCATAGAGACGTCTTTCTTTTGTCAACAGCTAAAATTCAACTTTCAGCCTTTAAAAATCTCCATTATGCTACTTAGATTTCTACCGAGAACATCATGGTGTAGATGACTGCCTTTCTAGTGAAGACCTTAAGAATTTGTCTCTGTTAGGGCATTGGGCTAAATACTTTTCTAAGATACTGACAGAGTAATTGCACGTAGATCATAATTTGCTAATAACTTTACAGTAATCAATTTGATAGAGGGCTTGAAGGCTAGGAAGTTTTAATTGGGTTTGTGCAGGTTGGTGAAGTGGTAGAGCAATCCAAATGAGAGCTTGTGTAGATGGCAGAGAAGGTTTGTGCTCCTTGTACTCTCCCTGCAGTAGTATCAGGCCTTCTCGATTGTGCATCAGCCGTCATGTTCATCATCCTGTGTGGGCTAGAGCATGTGATTGATGTCCTGCTGGGCACAGAGGAGTGGGGGAGATGGTGGACAGGTCATGGTCGCAGTAGGAGGGGGATATTTGAGACAAAGGGTAAAAATATATGGCAGTAAACTTCAGCATGTTTCTCTTCCACAGACTTTCAAATTTCCCTTGGTCATGCAAAAGCTTCAGCATCATCACAACCAATTTCATTTGTATTTTTATTTGCTTATTCTGTCTTTCTGCAGAAGAGTAAAAAGAAACAAAATATTTCAATACAGATATCTTTCAATGGAAGATTGATTCTAGGCTAGTGGCTAATCTCTTGCTGTGTGTTAAAAGAAAATGTGCCTGAAAAGATGGTGGGAAATTTCTACATGGGTAGATCTGAAGATGATGAATGAGTGCTAATTTGAATAAAAGTAGTTTTCTTTTTAGATCACTACAGTCATAAAATCCATGTTTAAACATCCTAGGGTTCAGTTGGGGAAGACAGTGCATTACCTTCCAATATTATTTATTGATCAGCTAAGCAACAGAGTGAAAGATTTGATGGTGAGTAATAGAATACCTTTAATTACATTTAAAACTTTTAACAGTTATCTTCAATGTTGTTTTAATTAAGCTTTTCTCATAGGTTGTTTGTTGTAATGAAAAAGTATAAACACACAAAAGGACTCAATGACCATTTAACTTAATGTGATCTACTGTGGTAACTGCAGAAGCTGAATCTGAGTTTTGAGATTTCTCTCTGGCAGAAGTATCTGTCAAGTGCTGTCTTCTATTCCACCAAAGATGTTTGGATTCCATTGCTTCAGCCTTTTGGGTGAATGTGGGGGACATCACTGTAGCACCAGCAGTGACAGGAGCAGTCTCCTCAGTAGTTTGACTCCCTGAGATGAAGAAGTTGTGTTAGCATCCCAGAGTAGCTTCTCATACCTCCTAGGGAAATAAGCATATTGACATATCCGCAGCTGATCGTGGAGCTACACTTGAGATAAGTCAGTAGCTATTCTCTTATCTCCTCAAAATTCACTTGTGGTTAAATTTCTTGGTGGTGCTCTCTATCATGTTAGAGTAACTTGAGCACCTGAAAGCTTGGTGTTACAGTATGTCCAATGATTTTGTGCTCTCAAATAAATCAGGACTTTGAAACTTCAGTAATGGAATTACAGAAGGGTGAAGTTGGATGAGATTTTTGGAGATTGTGAGTCCAATGCCCCTTCTCAGAGTAGGATCACATAGAGTGAGTCGTTCACAACCTTTTCCAGTTGAGTTTTGGTTATATCCAAGGATGGAGAGGCCGCAGCCTCTATGGGCAACCTGCTTTAGTGTTCAGTGACTCTAGCAGTTAAAAAAAACCAAGGCGTTTATAAATTTAAGTAGAATTTTCTGTATTCAGTTTTTGCCCAACTCTTCTCTTATAGGAAGTCATGCAGTTCCTTTGTTATAGGTTACACATGGCAGTCCCCTGTATCTAAATCATGTTGATTTTAGCAACTCTTAGTTAAGCTTTGCAGTTCTTTTCAGTTGCACCGACTGAAGTTTGGTAATTGGAGTTGTTGAGAGCAGCAGTCTTGGGTGATATCTCAAAACTGTTAAATGAGCACATCTGGATTCTTCATCTTCTAGACCAAAGCCTTGGTAGATGTAAACTTCCCATAAACCTTCTAAATTGTCCCTCCAATTCATTACTTTAGCTCAGACAAAGAATTTTGTTACTTAGTGTTCAGGAGAATCTTTAAAAACTTGTGTTGCTTCCACCCCAAATTTGTTGCAAGTCTTGATATCAGATAGTTTTGTCTAGTATTTCTTTAGATACACATTTGTAATGTCTCTGTAAGTGGTCGTTGTCCTGTGTTTTAAGTTTTATCATAGCTCATCCAGTCTAGTTCAGTACATTCATGTGAACTAATAACTGGTCAAGTCGTGTACTCTGTTTACAAATAAATTCAGCATTCTCATGTTACTAATGACATTCCTGCACTTGTCATGCATGTCACAGCTAATGCTGTTGTAACTCACTGCCTTAGAAAGTCATTAAAGATCCTGGGAAGTGCTGCAAAGACTATTCCTCTAAGAGCAGCAAACTTCCCCTTCAGCAGTGGTTTATGGTGATGTCTCAATAGTGACTGGTCAAACGGCTCTCAAGCCCTGCAGCAAGAGGGCTTGTCCTGTAGTAAACATTCTGTGAGAGAGTGAGAGGTAAGCGAAGAGCAGGAAAGAATAAGGAAAGAAGGTGGTACAGCTTTGGTGGAGCCAGGTTAATGTTTGACTATAAATAGGGGCACAGACAGTGTCTGTTTTCTATGCCTGACCTAAAATCATGGAGCTGAAGATGCATTTTTCCTGCTTGTTCTGGGTTGTATAGATTGTCAACTGACTCTCATTTTGATCAAGATGTAGGTCTTCTGTGGTAAGTACTGCAGTGCAGAGACTATGCTCCTCGTGTTCTTAAATGTGCTTGCCAATGCTGGGGTTTTGGGGATTGCAGAGAATTTAATGAAGACGTAATTTTAAAATTCATACCACTGAACTTACTTGCAGTGTTTGCATGCTGTTTTATGGTATTGATTGAGTAGAGCGCTACAAGTGTGATGTTCTGATGCCATACTGCAAGAGTAGGTTGTATTGCAGGGATTTGGTCGTTCCTAGCTTTCAAAGGCTTAGCAACCGTCACACATCAAGGTTGTGAGACACCACCTGTGGGCTTTTAGCTGTTTGTTGAGAAAGAATTCATTCTTCTAATCTTATCTTTATTTTAGAATTCCCATCTCCATCTTCTGTTGCAATCCGATTTTCTCCCTACTCTACCCCTAACTCCTCTGTAGTTCTTTGTCTGTGGAGAGTGCACTTGACACATGCTGCTTACCCAGGCGTTTGCAACATTTTTGTTGCTTGTTCATCCTCCACAGATAAAATTTCTTTTCTCTTTCTCCCATAAATGTTAATGCTGTCTTTGATAGACTGAGAAATTGAAATGAGACTAATTGAATTACAAGAATCCTTTGAACAGGAGAAGCAGTCTGGAAGATGTTTGTATAGTTTTTGGTAAACAGCTGTAGAATCTTCCCAGCGTTGTCTACACTTAGCTCTAACCACACTTGGTTTTTTGTTCCATTCCGTTCAGAGATCCCTAACACTGTTCTAGTTTCTCAAGCTTTTCTCTCTGCTGTATTCATAAAACTTTCTCAGCTTCCCTTCCTCTGCCTCATGTGCCTGCATGTTCTGCCACTGTCTGAAAAGCTTACAGGGTCTTGGGAGGGTGGTGAAATTGAGATTTGTTTATACTTACTGGAGGAAAGAGTGAGTGGGAGAATGAACGTAGCCCTCAGTTCACGTCTGACTGATAGGTGTGGAGCCTAAAACCATGTTCTGTGTCACAAGAATCAGAAGGCCACTCACCTCAGTTAGGTGTCAGCTAACTAATTACTGTAGAAAGAGATGCAGTGTAGAGTAGCAGGTCTGAGATGGGAATTATGATTGGAAGTAATTAGGAGCCTGGAGCAGTAGATATTGAACTCTTGCAAAGTGTCTGCCCATCTGTAGTCCCGAGCTATCCTTGGAAATGTAAAACATACTGCCTGAACTTGTACTGACGTAGCTGCTGAGTATTTTTTTTTTTTTTTAGAACTGTCTGAGAAGTGGATATGGGCAGCTATCATGCAGAAGGAGCTGAGGCAATTTAAGACTCTTTTTTTTTTTTTCCAGCTTAAGTTACACATAGGTGATGCAGTAGGATTAGCTGAAATTTATTCTTTGGGGGGCAAGAAGAAAATTTTTGTGCTACCCCAGATCCCACAGTTATGTTACTTAGCTTTAGCTGTGGTGTTTTCACTAGTTTGAGCTAGTGGCATCATCTTGCTTCCTTATCCTTTCAATTTCTCTCAAAATCAGCCTCAATGTAGTAAATTTCTGACTGTGGCCTTTGGGATACCATTTGTTTGTTGGTTGAGTTTTTGGGAGTTTTTTATAATATTCTAGTTTAGGTAATCTTAGCATATACATTCAGAGAAGAACTGTGAAAAGAATTATCTTAAGCACACTTTTCCCACTTGATGCTGCCATCTCGGAGGCATTTATATACAGGAGCGGTGAGGTTGCTATAGGAACTTGAACAGAACAAACTGCTAATTTAACATTTCTTGGAAAAAACACAAAGACTTCAAGCATGGTATGGAAGTCTAAGATCTTATTCCTTTTAAAAAACAAACTGAGTTCTTAAAATTGTGTGATTAAATGATAGTGTGATACAATCACTTTATTTAAAAAAAATTATTGGAAGTAATTGTTGCCGTTTTTCTGCTATTAAAATGAAACTATGCTTTTTTGAAATGCAGGTTATAAATCGTTCAACAACAGAGCTACCTCTTACAGTGTCATATGACAAAATATCTCTTGGAAAACTCCGATTTTGGATCCACATGCAGGATGCTGTGTACTCCCTCCAGCAATTTGGTACGTTTACCTTTAATGACTTTAGGCCAAGAAACCACAACTAACTCCTCAGTTTGTTTCTTTTATGTACATAGATGACACTTTTTCTGGATAGCTGGTGAAGCAATTTAATGCTACAAATCTTGTGTTAAGTTAAAGATAAAAATATGTGTTAACGTGGTAGGGAACAAGAATACAGAGGTGGATTAATCATTTTTAAAATGAATTTTATTTGAATAGTACTCTGTAAAAGCATAAGAGGACGTAATCAAGAAGAGCCCGTTTTCACCATGGGTTTCCCCTATCCTCCATGGAACAGAAAAGTTGGATCAGTGGTACCTAGCTTTGATATAAGGTATATACAGCTGCTCACTGTAGCCATATATCTGCAGTGAAATACAGGCAGGCCAGCTTTAGTAAAATCCAACTGCTTCTCCTTAGCTCAGGCTAATGTATATTAAAGCTAAAAGTATGTCTGCTAAACATAACTGTCTTGAAAGAATCAAGTAATTGCTTGCTCAGAGTTTGTGTAGGGCATTTGTCCAGCATCGCTTCTCCATAATTTTTTGTAAGCGTCCTCAGAATTGAAATTTTCATGTTGCATGCCTCAGTTGTCTTGTGAAAGGCACAGATACCAAGACCTCTAATCCCAGGAGTACCTCCTGTGCCTGGAAAAAAAGCCTGTCTAAGATGCTGCTTGTTTCCCCTAAGTATATAGCTAGTGAAACATAATGTTTGAAATTTTCCTATTGGAGTAATTTCTGGAACAGTCACCTTAGATTAGTAGCAAAACTCCAAAATCACTTGAAAATGGTCATGTTCTTGCTGTGATGGCTAAGTAAGCTGATGCTGAATTCAAGCACCATTGCCATAAACACAGCATTGTGTATTTTCTGAGAACTGTAGACTTCAATCACAATGTTGCATCTATGATCATGTTTCTCCCTGACTTTTGTTGTCCTTTAGAGTGTAGTCCTTTTCTAATTTTTCAGCTTTTGATATGAAGCTCACTCTTCTTGTCTATAAAACTAAAGTTTAGAGGCCAATTTGAAAAACCTCTTTTTTTTTACTACCTGCTCAGGCCAAAATGATTTCCTGTGTCTTGCCATTTGTCTGTCAGGTGTTCGGCTTAGGTTGTAATTACACAACATGTTAAAGGCACGTTACAAAACACATTGTAATTACATAAGTTAAAGGCTTGTAACTGATGGGTTTTGTTTATGGCAAGCCATACAAATTGCCAAAATACAGATAGATTAGGATTTTACCAATAAAGCTTCTATCATGTTTTGGATTTATGATTCCTTAACAAAACTTGTGCTGGTGACATAAGATTCCTTTCATATTGGACTTGAGCATAACAGCAATGAACTGTCTGGTACTTCTTGCACAGTGACTTGTTCTTCTTCATAGGGTTTTCAGAAAAGGACGCAGATGAAGTAAAAGGAATTTTTGTTGATACTAACTTGTACTTTCTGGCTTTGACATTCTTCGTAGCAGCATTCCATGTAAGTGGTTGTAGTTTTTAGGAACTACATAATATGAAAAAAGAAAAAATGGGTGTGTGTCTGACTTTCAGGTGTTTCATTTATTAATAATTATTTTTGAAAATAGTAATTTTAGTAGAGCAATTGAAGCATTTTCTGGTACAAGTCAGCTATATTTCCGATACAGAATTAATATAAGAAATTTAAATAAGGCAGAAATTTGAGATAATTATATAGAAACTAACAGTCTTGACTGAAATGTAAAACATTACCTTCATTATTACTTTTTTACATTATAGTTGAACCAAAGCCCCTAGAATTAATAGGCCTGTCAACATAGGTTTAAATTTTGTTGACTTCTCACAAGGTTTACCACTGCAGTAGCATAGTTGGGACACCTGTGCTAGGGTTTGAGTCTCTGATTTCTGATCCCTGCAGAAATTTAGATCACCTGAAATAAATTGCTTCTGAAAATGGTGCTGTGAAGTGTGGAGCACTCGTGGTTTGTTGTTGTTGTTGCTGTTTGTCTCTTTCTTAGCGTTGGTTTAAATCTGAATCTTGGGTTTCGACACTGTGAACATTTTTGTAATCTACAATTACACTCAACACAATTCCCACACTCTGGGAAGGATAAGAACTTGCTGGAATGTTATGTTTCTTTGTACTTACATTATGTACAGTTAATTTGATTGGAAAGCCTTAGACTTCCATGACATATTAATTTATTTTTTCCAGTCTGCTTATCAGGTTGCAAGGTATCTGTAGACTGGGACAAGCTTTTCTGATATTTTTTACTTTTATGCATCATTTTCCCAAATAATTAAAAAAAACCCCCAACAACTCCCTCCCATAAACAAACAAACAAATCCCACAAAAACAACCGAGAACTTTCTCATTAAAATCCACGGACCCAAGAACTTTTGGAATCTGTGTTCAAATTTTTTTAAGACACTGCATGCTTAAAGGAAATACTGAAAAATATACTGAATGAAAATACTGAAGAAAATAAAAAAGCTTCCTACAAATTGAATTCTAAAATGTCCTGGAAGTATAGGTCAACAAAGGAAACCTGGCTTGCTATATTGCAGGATTTTTTTTTAAAAGCTTTGATATTATCCAAACCTAAACAGACTATCAATCCGATACAGAGCATTTTCAATTTAATTTAGTGTGCCTTTCCCTGGTCTCTCAAGGAGGTATGCGGTTCCTCGGGATCCTTGTTCTTCACGCTCTGTGATGAGTTACCCTGTATAGCGTCCCTGACTTTCTTTACAGGACAGTGATTTGTGCAGCATTGCAATGGTTGCAGTATTTGAAATTCATCCTATCATTTTGTACTGCTTTTAGAGCCTAGGCTTCTAAAACAGCTTTTCTTTTTAGCTTTTATTTGTGAATCTTGGTTTTCATTTCTGTAGCTTCTAAAACGGGGGTTTTTAATACCATGTTGAATGCATTGCTAGCATTTTCAGTCTCTAATTAGTGTATGTTTCAAGTAAATGAGTATGTTTCTTCCTATTTGCAGCTTCTCTTTGATTTCCTTGCATTTAAAAATGACATCAGTTTTTGGAAGAAAAAGAGGAGCATGATTGGGATGTCTACAAAAGCAGGTATGGACTAGAATATACTAAGTGTTGTCTGTGCACTGTTTATCTTATGATGTATGTTTTCAGTCTTGCTCTAAGTTGACACTTTGTAGGTTCACAGAGATAGCAAAATGAGATGGTTTTGTGTACGAAGAAGAGATGGCTAACGGTCTACACAGTTAGATGGTTCTAACTGTTAGTTCTGTGCTCAGGTGTCACTTGAGCACTTGTGTCACTTCTGAGGTTTGACTGTCTTGGAACTGGGAATTAGATTAATACTGAGTCAGTTACCATGTTTTCCTTGCTGAAGGAACAGAGAAGTACTATGATAAAGGAATGAAGACCAGAAAAAGTTCTGTGGGTGGAGAGAATGTGCTTTGATGGGTAATGCTGTTCTGCACGTCCCTTGTGTTCCTTGTAGATAACTACAGGTTCCAAAATATTTGTGGGTGGAAAGTGCTGTAGTGTAATACTCTTGCTTGATTTGGGCTTTGATGTAAACAGGAGCAATAGAGGCTCCTGGGGTGGGAGGAGGGGGAGAGCATGGGAGGGTTGATTTGATTTGTGTATAGGAAAGATGAGAGAAACATAGTGATCTGACATCCTGCCAAGCCTTCCTAGAAACAGATGAAGGTTTTTCTGATAGATCTTTTCCAATTTTGATTAAAAAGCAAAATTATAAACCTAGAGTCACTCGACATCTGAGACTATCCCTAATTCTGTCATATTTATAGATGGATTAAAACATGTAAGGAATATCAATACCAGGGGGAAAACAAAAGGCGTGCTAATTTATGATGACGAACATGTTTTTCTCATGTAGAGAATCCATGTATCATTTTTATGAGAGTGCATTTGTTGTTTTAAAGCAGTTGTACTGCTGTTGGCATGTGTGTGCCAAAAAGTTCCTAAAAATTCAAAATGGTCCATGGAATTTCAGAAACGAGTCAATTGCCAGTTTCAAAACGCAGTAAAGTCAAATTGAAAAGACTTAACATTTACAAACAATAAATGAGTTTCAAAGGCTGATGTTATGTTATTTCATAGCTTTTCAGCTTCCTGGTGACAAGAATCATGTCCATGTAGTTCCTAATAGTACTGATACATTGCTGAATAGCTGAAGTACAGAAGTCTTCGTTAAATGTTCCTATTTTCTTGCATCTCCTGTGGTAAAGATTGCATAAAATGTTTTTGTTCCCTATTTGTCCGGAGATCACTGGCTTTTTCTAGGACTGCTAGATATATCAAGAAGTACACAGAATAAATTCATGCTTAAACTGTGTAAGACAGAATTACACTAAATAGGCCATCAGTCTTCTGTCATCTCAGCTGTTCATTTAAATATTAATAAGCCTTCCATTTTCATTTTTTCTGTCTAGTGCTTTGGCGGTGCTTTAGTACTGTGGTAATATTTCTTTTCCTTTTGGATGAACAAACAAGTTTATTGGTACTGATCCCAGCAGGCGTTGGTGCAGTGATTGAGGTGAGTTCTTAAAGCTGTAGCACCAGATACCAGTATTTGCAGCAACATCCGTAGTTGATAGTAGAAAAAGAATGCTAAACTCATTACTGGAAAATTCTGCTGTAGCTTGCATGTCCTTGGCCATCAGTTGCAGAGGAGATTGTGTCCCTTGATCAAATAACTAAACTGGAAGTACCATTTTTTTCTGGGGTGGTCCAGCTGATACTGTAGAAACCAAACACTGAGTGATACTGGTGTTCCACCTGTCACATCATCTGATAGGCCTCACTCCTGGCCAAGCAAGTATAACCATGTGAACAAGGCTGCATGAAGGTGTTGTGAAAGAGCAGGCTGTGTGCCCACAGACAGTGCCAGGACTGGGGTGATTGGGGAAGGAGGAAAAGGAGGAGACTGCTGCCTGTGTGCATGATTCCTCAAGTCCTCATCTAGTCAGTGGGTTGCAGGTAGCACAGTTGTCTCAAAGTGACAGCAATCGTACGGACAGTACATCTCAGAGGAATTTGTCTGCTAGGAAGAACTTTTTCACAACTTGTTCTTAACTCCTGTTTCTTATGCAGTACTAATAGAGACATCGGTCCTGCAAGAAGTCATTTTCTCACTTGCATCAAAGATAACAGTAAAGGATCGTCTTTACCCTATTCCCCTTTTTTTTGTTTGGAATATATGGTGGGTGAGAAGAGAATATTGGTTTATCTAAAGTTAAACAAATGAACCTTGTCCACAAAAAGCTTCATGGAGTGTAGCTCTCCTGGGGAGCTGCGTTGCCTAAGTTGTCGAATCTGTATAGCAGTGTGGGTACATGAGTAAACTTTCAGGTGAACTGAAACTTTTGGTTTACATTAGGGTCAGGCTGTTACAGCTGTACAGTAATTAACCAAATAATTCAGTGGATTCACTGATTTTTGCTTGTAGTCTGCTACTGAAATGTAATGACCATGTAAGTACCAACCTAATCAGGAATTCTGAGGCATCTTCATCGAAGGCATGTGAAAACTTGCTTGGCAGGTGACTACTGGGGAATTTTTTAAATGCCTGACCTGGGGTGCATGTTGGTGCTAACCCCACCTAGGCACTGCAGTCCAAATATCCTGGAAGGACTAAATTACTTCACTTAAAGTACATCATCTGATACAGAGACTTAATAGTGCAGGCTCACAATGTTGTACTTGTTTGATGACATGGCATTTGGTTTATGTAGACGCAGTGTGCTGCAATCAGGCTGCTAACTGCTTTATGCAATGGGTGCTTAAAATAGGTATTCTGGAATCTCGATTCTAATTATCTGAATCCTTCATAAGGCGTTCCTTTGTATAATCTTTTATGCGCATGTTTTGTTTTTGCTAATCACAGCTCTGGAAAGTGAAGAAAGCCTTGAAAATGACAATCAGATGGCAAGGTTTGAGACCCAAATTTCAGGTATAGTAGGCATTGCCCTGTTAATGATTACACTCTTGAATCATCCATCTGTTTCCAGGTTACTGTGCAACTTGATTTTTAGTGAAGTCAAGATTTTTTTTAAAATTATGGAAGTTCCCTGTGTACATCTCTGTATGAATGGTTTAATCCAATAGCAGGATGAGCATTTCCAAAACTGTTACTTTCTTTGAGTTCTTTAGAAAAAGCAGCTATTTGTATATATTTATGATGCAAGAAACTTCAGAACTTCTCTGTCAGTCCTGCTAAATCTTCATAGGTGGGACTATGCTGCTGCCACTTGTGTTGGAAAGGCACTCTTAAGTGATGTCATGTTTTGAAATAAGAAACCAGGTTTTTCATGAACCTGTAGGTGTAACTTCTCCATTGTGGAACTAACAGAAGATGTGACGTGTTCTGGGGCCAGTACACTCTTTGATGATTCTTCTGGATAAAAATAAAGTGCTGAGATTGCAGAACATGCACTGGCAAAGTTCAGTCTACATTAAAAGTTTATGTTGTTGGTAGGAGAAACAGTTGTCTAATCTGCAGTGTTTTCTTCACAAGAAGTGCTGGGGTTTTGTGCTGCTTGAAGTCTGTGTGTCTGGAGTGACTGATGGCTCTGCTTGTTCCTGTATCATTAATCAAGGAACTGTGTTTAAGCAGGCAGAATTTCTGCACATGTGGAGATAATCCATAACTGACCACTTCATGGTTATGGTTTTTAATAAACGCTTCCTTTATGTGACAAATTTTTAGCGACTTGCCTTTGCTTTTGCTTTGTGAATTCTGCTGTCTCCACAGCATTTTTCTAAGCAAAGAAGTCCTGGAAGTTTGATGTAAAATATGAGGTGAGAGGTTAATCTTTTTGCCTGTATTTAGAAGGCTGCACAGGACAAATGTATGACTCTCCTATATAGAAGCTTACAAAAGCTTTGTTACCTGCTTAATATAGGGAGTTGGACAGCAAATGCTTTCCCCCTGTGTTCTGACTTGATTATGGTTTTTATATGTATTGCAGTTTGGTGCATACAATGACTCTGAAAAGAAAACTGAGGAATATGATGCCCAGGTAAGAGGGAATCCTGTATCTTTGGATCTGCAGTGGCTGTATATGTGACCTGTTGATTGACTTGTTTTGCTCTTTTTTTCTACAAATTTTCCATGTTCTCATAGTTGTCAAGTTGATCATCGTTGTGTAGATGATCAGATAGTGAAGATTCATTTTGATAATTTATGAAAGGAAACTGCAAAATAGTTCTTTTGGTTGGTGAATCTGGTTGAAACATTGCTCTGAGAAGCAGAATTGCAACTGACTTACATGAGGAGTGGTCTGAAAGGTTTATCACTCACAAATTTGAAAGCTGTTTTTTGTATTTCTTATTTTTACTGAAGAGAAGTTCATGTGGTTCCTGATTTCTGAAAGGAGTTGAGCATAGGCAAAAACACTGGTGTTAATTAGGGAGCTACTTTTAGACACCGATCTTTGTGCTGTCTCTTGGTGCCTACACTCTGAGGTGATTGTCTGAACTGAGCTTTGGAATTTTCACCACCACCACTAGAACTGGAATCATAGTGGAAATTATAGCAGACAATTGGGAATAGAAGAAGATTTTCAGGAAAAAATGATGTGGCTATCTTTTATTTAATGCCACGAAAAAGCTGCTGTGTATAAAATGTGAACTAACTATTTTCATTGTCTATTAGGCTATGAAATACTTGTCGTATTTGCTCTATCCATTGTGTATTGGAGGTGCAGGTTACTCCTTGCTGAATGTCAAATACAAAAGGTACTGTAACTCTATAAATGATCTTATATGGAATTGAAACATTCCCCATTTTTTCTGCACAGTTATGGAAATTGGTTGTTTTAGTTTGATTCGTAAGCCAAGAACTGGAAACTTCCTTGTTCTGTCTATCTAAAGCTGAAGAGTCTAGATGGTTTTTTAACATCCTATAAGCGACAGGCTGTTGTGTTTCACGAGTAACCTGATATTACTTTAGTATAGAATTCAATAGCTTGCATACATGAGCAAGCTGTCAATCAGAAGAGAAGGAAGAAAGCTGTCCTTGATGTTCAGAGGACCAGTTGGTGGTGGGAGAGATTAAAGGAATTCAGTGGTTGAACCTGTCCAATAGCAGAGAGAAGCAAAAACTTTCACAAAATTACTTGCTTTGAACAAGAGGCTTCTCTGCTCCTAAATATGATAGCTAGGATGGCAAGAAAGCAAAAGCATTTTTGAGAAAGGGCTCTTTATTCCTTTAGAGCCATGGATTTCCTGCAACACTGTAATGCATCAGCAAGAGCTGGACACTCAGTATTTCATGAACAAGTGAAACCCTTGTCCCCCTTGCACTCAAAATAGCTAGTTCATTTTATGTTGGAGAGATGCAAGCAGGTGTGCAGCCATGAGACTTTGTTGTAGGAAAAATTTATAAACACAAGTGTGGTGATGGCCATGTAGGCATTTTTTTTATAGTCCTTAGGCCCAGATGGGATGGGAGAAAACAAGCAGTAGTAGTTCTTCCTAATGTTATTTTAAGCTGTTGCTGCATACATGAGCCATAACACTCATACTAGAAACTGGGGCAATTTCTGGGCTATTAGAAAAGCAGTTTTTTCAAAAGGTTTTTGCCTTAGTAAGAAACTAACGAATATGCAGCATTTTAAAATTCTGCTTTTCTGACAAAATTCTTGAATTTGTTTAGTATTCCAAAATACTATATTCCACGTGTTTTTTGAGCTGCAGCTTAAGGAAGTGAAAACAATTCATATAATAGAATTCTTGCCTTTGTTAAATCAGTAAGGAAATGTGACAGAAAAAGTAATCTTAGCAGTGGATTATCCTTTAATCTTGAAGGCATTTTCTGATGCATTCTTTAAATGCTTGTGGATTACTGAAAGGCTGCTACAACTGTAATGTTGCTATTAATGTGTCAGTAACACAATAGTGCAAGTTTAATTTTAAATAATGTAACCAGAGCATGACAGTTACTAGCTGTTCTCAGGATTGCAAGTATGGAATTCGATCATTGTTAGTAGCACTATCATTATTTAGTTAAGATTGTGCTCCATTGAACATCGGGAGGATTATTAGATGTAAGGAGGGAAAAATGTAGATTCCTTGTATTTACTTTTTTTTTTTAAGTACCTACTGTCATGGTTTGCACTGAATGATATTTGTTGTTTGAAATTTGACAAGCCCTTACTGTGGCGTATTAAGTGTCTCTCTAATATTTAGAATACAGTGTTAACCTTTGCAGGATTTATTACAGTCAGAGTTCAGTGCACAGTATTACCTCATGTTAGTTATCTGATTATCGACACAGAAGTCTTAGAATAGTCTGTAAAAGTATAAAAACAGGTGATAAACCTCTCGAAATTTCTTGTACGGACTGATAAGCATCCTTTGCTTAAAGTACCTTCTCTGGAGCCCCTCCTAATCCAAGGAAGATGTGAGATATTTCATTCTTGAATGAAGTAATTTGTAACATAGCCATTTCTTGGAGTAGTCAGTGTACAGTCATGTATAAGATGTGTTATAATTTTGGCTGAAGAGAAATGTAACTGTGCTTTCTTCTTCGTTTGCAGCTGGTACTCCTGGTTGATTAACAGTTTTGTCAATGGTGAGTCCCTTCTGTTCTTTTTTCTATTCATATTTCTTCAAATGAAGGCCAGACTCAAAAGTAGAACATACACTGATCCAAATGACAGCAGTTAAATACAGAACAATAACTTACTATTAAATTATCACAGTGATTGAAAAAGGGAGAAGAATCAACCCAAAGTGAACAAAAGAATTAGGTGCATCTTCTCTCTTTAGAAAAAAATGAGTGCGAAATCGCTAATTATGCAAATATAATTGTGTGCTGTACATCTGTGCATTTGTTTGTTTTCCATACTTTCTCTTCAGGAGTGTATGCTTTTGGATTCTTGTTTATGCTGCCCCAACTATTTGTAAACTACAAGGTAAGATTGAAAAGTGATAAAAGTCTACTTTTCTAGTCTCTTCTTGCAGACTTTGTTACAATTTGATATTTTTCATTTCTAGATGAAATCTGTTGCACACTTACCATGGAAGGCTTTCACATACAAAGTAAGTAAAGCTCTAATTTAAAGTTAGGTGTAGTCATTTTGAAAATTATTTTCTGTCAGAAACAGCCTAATAATAAATAGGTGAAGGATGACATACTTTTTTTAAGAACTGAACTTGCTTGCAGCTGTCCTTAAAAAAAAAAAACAAAACACTGACTTTCATTTTTCATAATGACTTCCATATAATGAGAATACTTGCATCCTATTTTTTATGATAATACTGCTTTTTGTACTGTCACCTGTCTTGCATGAGTACAGATGTTGGTCCTGCAGGTAAATTTGTCAGTCTCGGTTAAATGCATTATTTTAAGAGGATGTCAATGCATCACTGATAAGGAATAGTTCTCAAGAAACAGTTAGGAATGCTTAAAGACCTTGTTTTGGCAGGTTCCAGGAGCTACCAGAGACTGAAGTAATGTACTCACTGTTCTGTGCTAGGGTGGTAATTGTGAGCTTCTGTGCAAATGTGAGGGGGGTTGCTCCACGGGGGAAGAGGGGCTGCCCTGTGGTGTCCCCACTGCCTGGACTGCCCTGGTAGGAAATAGTGCAGTGCTGCAGTCAAGTTCAGTAGCAGACCTTGGAGAGGAAGGTGAATTTATTTAAAGACAAAATCAACTCACTAACCCTTTGATGGTTGTGTATCCACAAGCACCCACTTGTGTGTCCAAGTGGTTTGTATAATATTCAAACACCAAGATGATAGACCCCAGTATCCCAGTCAGGATTCCTTGTGCTGATATGGATAACAAGGGACACCCACTGTTGAGTTCCCATGTCTCCTATGTTCTCCCTCAATTGGCAACTATATGCTAGTTTTGTTCTTGTACCCCTAAAGAGCTGATGGTGTTTTGACTCTATCATTTCCCACCAATCTCAGTCACTAGGATTTTTGTACTGTGCTTTGTTTTCCTGATCACTGTGTCCTGAGAAACCCTGGCTGGATGTGCTGGGATCATCAAGAACCTGATGCCATCAACATGTACCCTTTTTACTTGTGCTTCCACTCATAAATGCTTTCATTTTTCCTTTGTGCTGATACATTACAATTCTCCAGAACATCAGTACTTTAAAAGGAACAGTGTTAAAAACTGCTCAAGAAATGGTATCCAGTTCTGAACAGAAGATCTGGGACAAAAGAACTAAAATGTATACATCTAAAAAGATTTTAAAGGCTTTTCCATTTCTATGAGCCTATAGCAACAGTCCAACTTGCTGCTGCCTTAATTTTTTAAGGAACCAGGATGCATCTAGGAAAACAGATTGAAATGTAGCTGGTAGCAGAATAGCAAATAAACAGTGTTTGATGTGGAAATAGAGACAAAATAACAATAAACATAGTATTTCAGGCATATACTAGGCAAATAAGCATGTTTCTTAAGAGGAGGGAGCAAAAGGTGTATTAGTGAAATAATTTCATAATTTCACTTCACCAAAGATAATAACTGAGCAGAGACATCAGCAGTTAAATAAACACCAAAGGGAGGTTATTCAAGCAGGTAACGTTTAAAGCAGTACAACCTTACTGAATAGCCTTTTCTTACAGAGTATTTATGGTTCATGTTTAGATGCCATAGGCTGCCCACCACAAAGGCTTGTGTGTATGGAGAAAGAAGTCTATTTTGTTTTCAATTATGTTTAATTTAGTGAGGTTTGGAAGGAGTAATTTATGTTTTTTAGTGGCTATTTAAAGTTGCTTGCTCTCTTATGCGCTTCAAATGGAAAGAAGAGTCTGAGGTCTCATCTGTGATCATTGTTTTAGAGAGTTTCATTGGGTTTTTTCCCTTAATTTGAACTCTGACTTTTCAGTTTCTGTGGGTTTTATGTTTGTTCCCTTCATACATTTACGAGGAGTACCTTCAAGTGAGGTAATCTCAAAAAAAATTATCCAGTCTAAACATTATTGGATGGGCTGCCTTGGTGCATTCACTTGCAGAGGCTTATGAAGACTGCCTGTGTGCCTGAAGGGTGGAGCATTTAGCTTTTTCTCTTCATCACTGTAGAATCACTCACTTGAGTGTTGACTTGGAAAGGCTGTCTTTTCCAGCTTGCCAAGCTTTATATTTTTGCTCCATGACAAACCTTTTCGTAGGATTGAGAAGTGCCATCCATATTCCTCAGTCATTTCAGATTGATGGATTTGGTTTGACCTGACAGAAAGAGCTCTCCTCTTGTAACTAACCAGAACTCTCTCCTGTCCAGCACCCTCATTTTCTGCTGGTGTTTTGTTCCATCATATAAACGTTGGTTCATTTTGTAGAGTAACTGCTGTGCTTACATCACTTGCCCCCTTCATATGGTATGGATTAATGTACAGCTTGCTAAAACTGAAAGGAGCCATGTTACTGACTCAGTTTGTTAACCCACCAGTGAATATTCTTTGCTGGATTTGTTTCCTGATGTTTTTAGTGAATTGGAACATTTTGTTGCAACACAGGAGCACTAGGGTTGGTGCACTGTAAGAGCTGATGTGTGCAGCCTCCCTGTAGGAGAGAGCCAAATCTAGAGGAGTTGCCTTTCTGTTAATTTACCTTTCATTATTGCTGCAGAAATACAGCCTATAGTATGTCTACTTGATTGGAAATGATGCAGAAAATTATCCATCCCTTATTCAGGACATGGTTACTTCCAGAGAATATTTTGAAGTTTTTCCAAGGCTATCAAGTTAATCTTCTTAAGAGCAATAAATGAACAAATTTTACACAGATTTCTGCAGAAAATGAAAGTGAGGTGACATTTTGTTAAGTCTTGTCATTTGAGTAATGAATGAACAAAAGTGTGGGGGTTTTTCCAGTTTCCTTTGAAGATTTCTCTGAAATTGAGTGTATGTTTTTCCCCTTCTCTAATAATACTCCAGCTTACCTGAAACAGTCCTACTTCCTTTTTACTTGTAACTTGTGGTCTGTAGTAGACAGTATGGTCTTCATTAAAAGAATGCGTTTTAAAGTTTGCATTAATTAGTTTTGCAGCATAACCTTTAAGTGCTTTTGTAAATAATGGAAGAAGTCTGTGTTCCTACAGAAAAACATAGGACGCTTGTAACTTTGTATGACTGATGACTTCCTTTCTTCACAGCCAACTGAAGCATACTTTTCTTTAATTTGTAGGCATTCAACACCTTTATTGATGATATATTTGCTTTTATCATCACTATGCCAACGTCTCACAGGCTGGCGTGCTTTAGAGATGATGTGGTGTTCCTGGTCTATCTCTACCAAAGATGGTACGACTTCCTTTAATATTCATTACAGCTTTTACAATGCTATTAGATGGTTGTAGTCTTGTTGCTATTAAAGAACTACAGATTGGGATAGACTTGAGGTAAAATTTTTATACTATAATAATGTATAGTATAGTATGGTCTGGATAATGGTAGTTATGTATATGCCTAGTGAAGGGAAGGGTGAGCAGAGCACCCTGCAAAGGAGATCTCAGTACAAGTAAGAACAGAAACATTTTCCCTTAACTGACAGTGATCCTGTACATGATAGAGAGTAATCAAAAAATTCCTCTTCTCACAGTACTCAGAAATTTTGTCAGTTACCCCTTTTCCCTCCTCAAAACAGCCTTCTTTTCACCAGATTTGGAAGTTACAAAAAAAAAAGAAAAAACAACAAAACTAACAAAATGAACCAAAAAAACCAACCAAACAAAAAAAACCAAAAAAACCCAAACAAGCAAAACCACAACCAAAACAACAACCAACCAAAAAAATCCCCGCACAAACCAAAAAACAACCACAAATCAAACCTGAGACATAAACACCTGACGTAAGGGGAAGGAGAGAAATTCCTAAGCTTTTATTCACAAACCCACTTAGGAGTTCTGGGCTTGTAACCCTTGCTGAGGGCCACATCTCCGTGTGCTTAATGTCTGAGGCATGATCTCCAAGTTGCTCTGCAGGGCAATAGTGAAGGATGTTGTCTGATGGGGGACTGCCCTGCTCTGCTTTTCTATTTATCTAGTTTGCAAACACAAGTTATCAGATTCTCATGTAAGTTAAGTATCTGTTGAGTTTCAGATTCTTTAAGTAAGTAAAATCAGATGGGGAAGAAAGTTATGCACGATACTTACAAAATACTGTTCATAGTGAAGCTACAGAAAGTGTATTCTTACTCCCAAGAATAAACATTTTTATGTGGAGTAAACAAGAATTCTAAGCCAAGTTCACATTATACCAGAATACAGAGATATGTACATCTAACTAATCATTAATACTAACTGCAGACTTCATTTTGGGGTTTATATAATTGCACCAAAGTGTAGTAAAGTAGGTCCCCTTCTGAGGTATTTTTGTAGAAGAGAAGTTAAGCTTCTGATAGGGACTGGGCACTGGTTTCCTGGATTGCTTGAGAAAAGACTCTAGCCAAGCTTTAGGGGAGCTAATAGATCTCTTAATAGGTCCTCTTATGAGACAGCTGGCAAAGTCGTATTGTGAAGAAGCTGATATGTCTGTACAAATCTTCGCAGGTGTTGGGTTTTGCCACAAATGGGAATAGAGACTTATGATGACAAAGAAATTCACTTTTAAAATTAAGCATCACAGAACTACTTAATTCCTTCAGGTGGGAGACTGTAGTGTAACTAATGATTTGTTTTTTTCTGCCAGGCTTTATCCTGTGGATAAGAGCAGAGTAAATGAGTATGGAGAATCTTACGAAGAAAAGTCAAAAAAAAAAAGCTCATAGAGAATAACTAAGAACTGAAGAAGATTCTGACTCCTAGACTCTTACCTGCTTTGTGTATTACCTGGTCTTAAGGAAGGAAAAACTTATTTAATAAGAGTATTTTTAAAGCTTATGACAGAATTACATGGACAATACATCTTCTATATTGCCAAAATCTAGTTTTGATACCCTCCTCTTTCAAGACCCTCTTCTGTCCTCACAAGGTCTACAGTCTGCCAGATGACATTATATAAACTTCCTGCATTTCAGCTTCTCTTCAGTGAAAATCTAAGCATCCTGACCATTGTAATTAAGATCCAAATCTATGTTTTTAAGACAGCTCACAAGCTGAAACTCTGGTGCCCGTGCCACTAGGCTATGAAAACTGAAATAACAAGACACTGTGTTACAGCAGAATCGAGAATTATTGCCAAACTGGGGGCTGTCAAAAATAAAAGGTATAATATTAGATTATATGCTAATTACAAATCATTCTCATTTGATAATGGAGATAATGGAAATTGTAGACATTGTGAATTCATAGCTAAAATATATATTGTTGGAAATATAGGATAAGGCAGATGGTGTTGTTAAACTTCAAATTCCGCCACGTTCTTGGCCCGCAATATGGCAGAGGGTTTCAGTTTTCTTAAAATGAATTAAGGTGTGAAAAAACTGTAACATGATTTCTTTCAATATGTATGCAAGTTTATAGAAATCCTTCTGCATTGGTGACAAACCTGATTTCTTGGCATAGCAGGTATTCATGTAATACAAATCACTGTTATGTGCTGGGAAAGTCTCTTAATGCTTCTTAAAATCTTCATCATTTGGTACCACAGTGACCTACTAGGCCAATTCTGTCATGTTTCAAAGGGAATAATTCCTCAGTCTTTTCCCCTCCCCCTCCCTGCCCCATCCTGTTTTTTAAGCAAAACACACATCATTCAAATGGAATTATTTTCCTCGAGTACAGTTTCGACAAACTACTCGGATACAAAGAAAAAAAACCAGCCTGGTAAAGAACAATTCCTACTTTTCATACAGTCGAAAATCCAGATTCCGTGGGAATGGAAGCATTAAGGGAAGTATTTTGGTCTGTTTCTTTCAAATTTGTAAAAATAATCAGGTTGAATTATTATACCAAAATCCAAACTCCACAGCTATATCTAGAAGCCACTTTTAAAAATGGTTAGAAAAATTTTAAATTTAAAATCTTCAAAGATTTTTAAAAGCAAGTTTTTTAGTAACAGTAAGGGAGATATAAAGTGCATTCCTTTCAGCATCAAATAAAATACAATTAAAAAATCAAAAAGACAGAATTGTAGTTTCCGATTCTAATTTTGCTTTGGTCAGTAAGTTTACAAATATACCATAATGATTTTAAGGTTATTCAATTGCATGCTTTTTGTGCAAGGCTGTTTAACCTCAATTTGTCATGAATTGAAAATATTAATTGAAGAACCTTCAAGAACACAGGTCAGCTCCTGTGGTCTGGTACTACTTTGTGAACTGGGTTTTATCCTGTTCTGATACTGCGAAAGTCTAAACGTATGAATATTTGAGTCCCAAAAAGATAAAGAAGTGTGCCTGCCTATTGTGTTTTGTCTCAGACTAGTCTTTCCTATGCTGAAGTCCTCCTTACACACTGCTGGCAATGGAAGGAGTCTTGAAGTGGATATTTATCTCCTGTTCATGTTAAAGTCTCTTTATGCTGTTGATTGTAACTACAGACTATTGATTTTAGCATTAAACACACCCAAGTAAGTCTATGCAAAACTGGGGTTGCATTTGCTGTATTTTGTACCTGTTTTGAATTTGTTTGGAATGAGCTCTTTACTGTTAAGCAAACTAATATTTCACATTAAGTTAAATGTGTGTGAAAAGTTTTCCTGATACAAAGAATGCATATAGCACGTTCCCTTTTTGTGCCATTTCAAAACAACCAAGTCATTGGTTTGTCTAGAGTAGCTTCTCAAAGTCCAGAATACCATATTTGGGTATTTCTGATGTTTCATTGCTCGGTTTTGTACACAGCTTTTGAAAAATTGCTCTTGCACTTTTACATACTATGAGTTTACTGGTCTTCTGTCTTGCATTTCTTGACACTGACCTCATGATATCCTATACAATAGTCATAAAGCATATAAAATTAGAGCATTTCAAGTATTTAAAATGAGCAAGACTTTCCTGTTCAAGTAATTGTTTTATGCATTCCATTTCCAAATAAAAGACTTGGCGTACAGGATAAAGAATTACCTTTTGTTACTGGAAAGAAAGGTGGTAAAAAAATTGTAAGTAGTAACTTTGGAGATACTAAATTACATGTTATAACTTTCTAGTTGTGGTAATGACATCAGCTAAAAATGTGGTTCTGTATGTGAACCAGCTCACGCTGGATTATTAATATCTAGAATCTTTTTAAGTGTCCAAGAGTAACTTAAAAATTTCCACACTTCTAGTGGGATTTCCTGTTGTAAGCAACTGGGTGACCATCTCACGTTCTTATCTTCATTAGGCTTGTAATGGTTTTGGAAGTTAAAAGTTTATTGTGATTTGGGGTTGGGACTGGTTTAGAATTAATTGAGAAAACCATCATATGCTTCTGGAAGCTGCTCTTGCCCAGGACTTAGCACAGGATAATACCATAGCAGTCCTGATTCTCTAAGGACATAAGTGACAAAAGGCAGCTGGCTGGACTTTGTGGGTGTAGATGGCCTGTGGCTCAGTGCCTCTGAGCAGTGACAGAGACTGCTCTGTTTCTGCACAGCTCTTCACTTCCATACCCTGCTGCTTCCTGCTTGTCATTTCCTGCTGCTGTTCTCCAGGAGGTGACCTTCCACCCTTTGGACTTTTTTCCCAGGAGCCACAGGACAAACGGATTTACAAAACGGCAGCGACACAGACAGGTTTTGTCTTACCAGCAGAGCTGAAGAAGTCTGCTCTGCTGTGCTTCTGTCCCTCTGGAGCAGGGGCTGTGGATGCTGCTGAAGTGTAGGCTCGATATCAGTACGTGTTCCCTTTTTTCCAGTAACTCAGCTACAGCACCTACAGCTTGGCAACAGAAGCGTTAAGACACATAATTCTGTGGTTGGTCTGCAAACTCCATCCTTTCCATTCTTTTTCCATCAGAAGATAAATCTCATCTTGGAGAAATGAAATGTGGCAATTTATTGGTAATGCTGGTATCCTTTACATTACAGCGTACAGCTTTTCCTTATAGTACGATATAAACAGGTGCGAAAGGACGTCAGGAGGCTGCTCAGTACCAGCACAACATCTTACCCCTCTTGCAATGCTATTTTCACTTTCCTGATGGTCCTGTGTAAAACCCTCTGAGTGAATAAATCTAGCTATAAGTATTGAGAAATGGAGCTAGAAAAAACCCAGCCTTCCCAGATGCCCAATGACAGTCTCTGTTCCCCTTCTCCCACTAGGAGAGGTTTGGCCCTGTGTCTGTGAGGATCAATGCACTTTCCCAGTGGTTTTGGGAATCTAGAAAAAGGACATTTAAGCCATTAGAGAGCATCCAAAGAAGGGCAATGAGGATGGTGAAGGGACTGGAGGAGAAGCTTTATGAGGAGCAGCTTGAGGTCACTTGGTCTGTTTAGCCTGGAGAAAAGGAAACTGATGGGAAACCTCATTTGCAGTCCAAAACTTCCTTGTGAGGGCAAGCAAAGGGGGTGGTACTGATCGCTTCACCCTCATAGGACTTGAGTAAACAGCATGAAGCTGAGTTAGGGGAGGTTTAGGCCGGATATTAGGAAAAAGTGTTTCACCCAGAGAGTGGCTGGGCACTGGAACAGGCTCCCCAGGGAAGTGGTCACAGCACCAGCTTAACAAGAGTTCAAGAAGCGTTTGGACAATGCTCTCAGGCACATGATGTTGTTCTTAGGAATGGTGCTGGTCAGTGCCAGGAGTTGGACTTAATCATCCTGATGGGTCCCTTCCAGCTCAACATATTCTGTTACTCTATTTAAGAATTTCCTTGTAGTATAAAAGGAGAACCATGATGTCTCCTTTTTAAGGGTATCTGGAGCTAATCAGTTTGCTTCAGCTTTTTCTTTAAGCTATTCTACTTCTTACTGCTCCTTTTAATAGTGGGTCCCCAAAAATACTGCTTTGATTGGGGCTTTTTAAGTTACTTTCTTTTAGAATCCCCCCTCCTTCATCAAAAGGAGCAATATAGATTCAAAAGATGCTTTTAACAATGGGGCATTGTGGCTCATGCCTGTCTATGGTTAAAAGCGTAGGCTAGCTTTTCCTGTGGTGCCCCCAGCTTTCTGTTTAGTGGTACTGCCCTTTTAGTCCTTGCCATATGGCACCCATAAAACCTCTTGCAAGCTGTTTTGAGTCTAAGTATGTATTTGGGTATAGTTGCCTCTCAGTTTCTGTCCCCTGAGGTTCTCTTTTGTCATCTACAGCTCCACAATCCTTATTAAGAGAGCTCTGATGGTTGCCTTGATGATTTGTCCTCTTGTTCTTGTACACCTCCAAGGGCTTTTTAAGTTACTTACTCTTAAGACTTGGATGATCTTAATTTTGGACTTTGAAAAGTTGACTGAACATTTTTACCAGGCATGATTTTCCTGTAGCAGTCTCTAGCCCCAGATTAGTCTTTGTCAAGGAGCCTAAAGCAAAGCAGACGTTTCATTGGTGTGGTTCATCTGCATGTTTTGGTCCTGCTAATCACAAACCAAATGTGACCAGGGAGCAACTGGGAATGAAAAATGCCACTTTCCCCACTCATGAGAGATTAGAGAAGAGGGGGGTAGAATGGGTTGCAGGTCAGTGTATAAAATAACATAAATAAACAAAAACAGAGGAAAATAAAACCCAAAAAGACAAATTATGCAAATTAAAGCAATTACTCCACCAACCAACTGATGCCCAGCCTCTCCCTGAGCACCATCCGTCCCCTAATCTCCCCTCAGCTTCATGTCCTGAGCATGACACCGTGTGGTATGGGATATCCCTTGAGTCAGTTGGGGTCAGCTTTCCCAGCTGTGTCATTGCCCAAATTCTTGTGCACTCCCAGCCTCCTCACTGGTGGAGTGATGTAGGGAGCACGAAAGGCTTTGACTCCCTGTAAACATTGCTCAGCAGTAACAAAAACATCTCTGTATTATCAAGAGTCTTCTAGCACAAATTCAAAACATAGCCCTGTAATACTACTATGAAGATATTTAACTCTACCCCAGCCAAAACCAGTGCGTGGAAAATTATTTTCCCTTCGAACTCACTGAAAGGCAGTGTGAAACCTGAGGAAGAATGTGTCTGAGGAAGAGCCAAGTGTGATACACTTGGGCATGGCTGGGTGCCAGACAAACGGCTGAGATAAGGATCAAAGGGCTTGTGGAGGAAATACTGGGACTGGTGTGAAAAGCAGCACTGAGCATTTATTAAACAGAATAGAAAAGTTCAGTGTTTGATGGGCACAAAGTGTGTGTGATGCAATTAAGACCTGACTTCGAGGAGGCAAATGTGGAAGGGCCGAACATCTGTTCTAAGGAGCAACAAGCAAGTAGGGAAAAGCTGAATCAAACAGTAAATCTGGGGCTGATGTTAGAAGAGTGATGCCATTCAGGGACCATCACACACGGTGTGAGAGACACACAGTGGCCTGGAAAAAGCATTTAAGAGATGAAGGGACCACTGCGGCTCTGAGGGAGAGTCCCAATCCAGAGGATTGTGGTGGACAGACATGGGAAGAGCCAGACCCATGTAAGTCTGGTAACTGTGATAACAGTGCTGGAAAGGGCTTGTTTCCCCACACAACATGCCCTCTGCATAGGGCCAGCCAGAGAACCAAATGGCATCTCCATTTACCAAGACCACTGTAAAGAAAACAAAGATTGCAGATGCAAGCCAACAGAGAAGAGAGCAAGTCGCTGTCACAACAGGCTTCATTCCACAGCAGATAAAAGCCATGACACGCAACAAGATGCTCTAAAAAGGGATTTCACTGAGTGGCTGGTTAAACGGAAGGGATGTCCTTGATTAAAGGCATATGACTGTATGATCTGTCTCAAGCAGTAGCCTCGGGTGAGACTGGCACCAATATCAGCCACAGTTGCTGAAGATCCCCCAGTCGCTGATGACTCAGACTGATGGATGTGATGGGTCAAAAAGGGGTCTGGCAAATTGTACTGGGTCTGTCTAGGACAGAGCTACCTTCCTTCAAAGCAGTCTGTTAGTGTTCTGCTTTGGGTCTGTGGCTAACAGGCAACACATCCATGTCTCAATATTGCTAAGAACTGCTTGGACAGCATCAGGATTCTTTTTTCCCACTCTGCCTCCACCATGAGCAGACTGGGGTGGGCAAGAAACTGGGAGTGGACACAGCTGGGACAACCGACCTGAACTGACCAAAGGAATGTTCCCTTGTACCATATAATGTCATCCTCAGGAAATGTAATGTTGGCTCCTCCAATGTGCCACAGTTATCCATGTGTCCACTAAACCCATTCTCTACTACAGAGTTAGTCAACTTTCACAGCTGAGTCCTCAGACTTACTGCTAGGTAGTCCCCTTGATCTCCTTTGGGATCCTTGATGTCAGGTTACATATTTTCATAGCTTGTGATTCTGAAACATTCTGGTTTGACCTAGGTAGTCACTGAGTCCCTTTAAACTCACTGGTAATTACCGTCTAAATATAGAGACTCACTGCTTTTTGAACAATTTTTTCCTTTCTTGAACAACATAATTCACAGTACTTGAGCTTGAGACAGATCGTGGTGTGTGCAAAGATTTGACACAGGAGCCTCCCTTAAGTTCCTCAGTATTGCTACGATTGTCCTAAGTGTTCCTTCTCTATTTTTGCATTATAGACCTCCTGGCAAGCTGTTCCACTTGTGATGTTTCATGTTTCTTTCAACTTTGAGAAGTTATTATTCAAACTAATCTGATATTGTTTGATTTATTTATTTTTTTACTTTTCTGTTTGAACACAGCTTCAGCTTTTTGAAAGACACCTTACATCTTCATCTTGTGATACTTCTCATAAGAGTTTCCTTTAGCCTTTTCAAATGGAGCTTTGAAAAGAGGCACATTGCAGAAATTTTGTCTCTTTAAATAGCCATTACTGAAGCTGGACCTAAACATAACATCTCATTTCCTTTCACTTTGCTGCTTGACCATAAAAAAAGCTTTTTATTTTTATCACTCCACTATCATCATCCATTCCCGGGGTAACTCACTTTCACAGAAACTGGTTGTGAAGCAGGATGTGGATAAGGTTAAGTATGCCTTGAAGCATAAATTTTTTTTGAGGAGAACTGTGACCCCATTATTTGTCCAGATCTGGGTTCCCAGTAAAAGAGTAATATGGATGTACTGTAGTGAGCACAGAGAACTTTCCTCTGAGGGTCACTAAGGTGGTTAAGGAGCAGGACAATCTGACATATGAGGAGATTGTGAGGCAGCTGGGATTGTTTCCAAGGAGGAAAGGCTCAGTGGGGATCATATCAAAGTGAATAAATACAAGATAGGTCCAAATTCTTCTCAGTGGTATCCAATGTCAGGATAAGAGGCAGTGGGCACAAATTAAAATAGAGGAAATACCGTTTTAACTTTTTTTTTTTTTTAAGGGTGATAAAGCACTGGAGCAGGTTGCCCAGAAGGGTTGTGGAGTCTCCATCCTTGAGGATGTTAAAGCCTAATTAGACATGGCACTGGGCAATCTCCTCTAAGTGACCCTGCTTTGAGCAGCAGAGTGGACTAGACACCTCCATAGATCTCTTTCAGCCTCAGTTATTCCATGTCTCTGTGATTCTACCCTTCTCCTTATTCATCCTGCCACCCCCCCTCCAAAAAAAACCAAAACCCAAAAAAAACAACCTTACTCTTTTTCAATGTCACTTCATTCCCCCTATCCCTCCTGAATTCTCTCCCCAGCCTGATGGTAGAAACACAGAAAAACATGTGGTGCCTGTGAAAAAAAAGAGGAAAGAGCCCCTCCCTTAGCTCAGCTGCAGCAGCCCTCTCCCCCTCCACCACTGCTGTGGTCATTGCCACCAAGCAGGCATCAGGAAGAGGCACAGGCTGGGACTTGCCAACAGCTGGTAGAGATTAATTAACCCCCTTTTCTTCCTTTTCCTCTTACTTTCTTCCTGAACATGTTTCTCACAGGAAATGGTGAGCCCTGTGTTTGCCACAGGCAACATTCTACCTTGAGGGTGCTGTCACCTTTGGAGCAACGGAGAGATGGGGGAACATACATGTCAAGTAGATCCTTCAGAGGTCAGAACAAGGGCATCAGCTTTATCCCTACCCTAGGTGCAGATGCTGATGGATTCAGACTGTCTCCAAATGTCCTGCACCTCAGTATGCAGTGGCAGTGCAATATTTCAGTTACAGCCTCGCTGAGGTCTCATGAAGCCTGGTGTTACTGCTCTCCCTCCCTTGGGAATGCCAGCTGGTGCCTCTCTCTGATAAGGGCTAAAGGAGTCTGGCAAGCAGGCAGTGCTGAACTGGAAGTGATGTAGGAATGCCTCAAGTTGTAGGTCGCGAGGTGCCAGGGAGTTGACTCCTCAGCTGTGCTGATGTTAGGAGATGAGCTGCTTTGCTCCCAGGAAGAAATTAATTGTTTTAGTAGGAAAGGAGGCCAGTCTTCCATGAGCAGTGGGATGCTGACCTCACTCCCTAGTCTGTAAAGCCTTCACACGAGGAAAGGAAGGTACACAGTGCTCTGTCTCAGTAGACCCACAACTTCGACACCTCTGCCCCTGCCACTGTTGAGAATTACTCCCTGCATGGCACCACCACTACCACCATGACCACGGGGACACTAACATCTCCCTTCACCCAGTGACACACCTGCAAAAATAACCTTCTCCATGATGGGATCTGTTGGATGATTCCTCTCAAAGATGAGGTACTCTCTAATTTTTGGGAAAGAGAGAACTCTGTTATATTTCTGCAGGATACTCACAGCAACCTAGCTACAAAGCCTTGCTAGAAGACAGTCACCTGACTCTCCATGGTAGAGTGCTAACTCCATCTGGCCCAAACATTTACTCAAAAGTCCTGGGTTTGTTGAACTTATGCTATGTGTTGTGCCACATTTCCTTGCAAAGGTTGTTGGAAATTCAAGTAGCATATATCAACCAGATGACCATGATTTTCATGTCTTTCCAACACTTGACAGAATTCAGAGGCAGGACTCCCTCTTATGGGAGCAATGTTGGCTGAGCAATTTGTATTCCTCCCAGCATCCCCTAATTCTGTAGTTGCACAGATATTTCACAGATACTGTCCTTGCCCATGGCAAGGGAGTTGGAGCTAGATGACCTTTGAGGTCCCTTCCAACCCAAACCATGCTATAATTCTACGATTTCTACTAATTCCCCTGGAACAAACATCAAGCTTAGAGACCGGCACTTCCCCAGAACTCCACTGCAATCCCTTTCACAGTCTGGCATCAAGTTTTCTAACACAAAGTCTTCAGATACCAAGACAAATTTGGAGTAGGAGGTTACACACTACCGCAAGCTATTTGGCTTCTTCACTCACGAGTTTGATGAAAAAAAACCCAGGGTGAGCCACTTCGGTATTTTTAGGTTTCAGTCTGTTCATCTCCATCACAATCTCTCCTACAGTTATTTCAGACAGATCCTCAGTGGGGTCCTGATCCCGATAAAGAAAAGCGTTCCTTGGAGGGGAATCTTCCCTCTTAGTTCCCGACGGCGGAGCTGGACAGCGGCCTCCGGCCCCGCCCCGCCCCGCCCGCCACCTCTCCCCGGCCATGCTGGGGGCACCGGGATGCGGTAGCCGCACTGCAGCTTTAAAAGGGTATTTTGGCTGGTTTTCTTCTCCCGCCTCTCCAGTTAATACTTTTGTTTATTCATTCATTCATCGCTAAGCAGCTGCTCTCCGCTCTCCGGCGGGGGAGCGGCGCGGTCGGAGGGGCTCCGCGGCTGCCCCAGGTGACCCCCGTGCCCTCCTTGGCCGCAACATGGCGGGCAGGGAGTCCTTCGCGGCCGTGCTGTCCGCGCTGCGCCGCTGCTACGCCGAGGCCATGCCGCTGGAGACCTTCATCCGGCGGCTGGAGGACAGCGGCGCCGGGGACGCCGAGGTGCTGCGGGCTGACGACGCACCCGGCTACCGCACCTTCGTGCGGCAGTGCCTCGTGTGCGTCCCCCGCGGCGCCCGCGCCATCCCGCGGCCCTTCACCTTCCAGCAGGTAGGAAGGGGCCCGGGGGCGAGGGGCTGCCGTCCTCGCCGAGCAGCGAGAGCCCTGCCGGGGCTTCCCGGGGACCGCGCTTCCCGCGCTCCGTGCGTGCGCGGGGGTGGCGCGGCGGCCCTTGGCCCCTCGTGGCTGCTGCCGGCCGGGCCTCGCCGGCTCCCACAGCCATCCGCGGCTCATTCCTGGCCCCAGAGCCAGCGGGGAGTGGTGGGGGATCAGCCCCCTGCCTCTTCTCGGGGGTGGGAGAGCAAAGCCCAGGTGCCAGCGCGCGGGCGGGCCGATAACGCTGCAGGTCTGCGTGCATGGGGCTCCCTGGCTCCCTGCGTGCCCATGTGGGTAGGGATGAACAAGCCGAATGTGGCCGGGGAGCAGCTGGGAATGGAAAGTGCCCCACTCGTGAGAGATTAGAGAAGAGGTGAGAGTAGAACGGGCTGCAGGTCGGTGTTTAAGCAGAGGAAAAACTTTTCGGAGAGGGAAGACCGCTTTTTTCTTAGCGCCGCATGAGCGAAGAGCTGCGGTAGGAAGCAGATGTTGCGAACTTGTTGAGTGGATTTTGGAATTGTGTAGCGAGTCGTTTAGCTGAACTTTCCTTTACATAAAAGGAAATGGAGGCCTCAAGAAAATTAGCGTTAGTTCCCTGGAGGTTAGAGCCTGCGCGAGCACGTATGTACGGATGCGTGCCTGCAAACATGGATCTGTGAACACGGATTCACGGGCAGGGTGACCCGGAGGCAGCGGAGTCTGAGCTGCTGGGGGACTCAAGGGGAGTAGTGTAGGGCGTTTCCTGGGCATAAAAACCAGGATCAAAAGGGCAGATGTTAAAAAGACTTCCTTAAAGTCGTTGGCTTGCGTTGCTACACGTGAACATCTTGCAATATGCTTGGAAAATCTTAATTTTTGGGTACAATGCTTGTGAATCATTAATACTGTTTTGAAAGCTGGTGCGTAGGGCTGTGTATCTTTGCATGTGTTTTTATTTAAAGGGAATGTTGGGGTTTATGGAGGAGTAAGTGAAGAAAGTTAATTTTCTTTTTTCTTTGTTTCTTCAGTTATCTAGTCAGAGTGAAGTCACCACAAGAGTCGTTCAGAGACTGTGTGAAAAAAAAAAGAAGAATATCCTCGCATATGGATACTCCTTACCAGATGAAAACAGTTCGCAATTCCCGGTCGTGCCAATTTCAAAGTTACACAGCTACCTACCCAATACTGCCACAGAAACTCTTCGTATCAGTGGCTTCTGGGAGACACTGTTGAGCAGGATAGGGGACGATGTGATGATGTATTTATTGGAACACTGTGCAGTCTTTATGCTGGTTCCCCCTAGTAATTGTTACCAAGTTTGTGGGCAACCAATTTATGAACTTATTTCAGGTGATGTAGGCACATCCCTGGTATTTGTTAGACAAAAGCTCTCAAAGCAAAAGTGTACTCAAAGCTTGCTTAAATATATGCGAAAAAGGCTTATGTTTCATAGAAATTGTCTTTTAAAGTCATATGGGTGGAAATGCAGACAAAGATGTAAAAATGATATCTCCAGAATGAGAAATGAAAGACATAATGAGATACGAAGCTTAGTACCCATTGACCAGTGTTCTGCAAGAGCTGTTTCTAAAGCAAGCAAACAGATCAGAATGGCTACTGAACATCAGGAAAAACAGAGTAGCTCCAGTTCAGTAGTTTCAGCTACAGCTCCATCTCTAAAGAGGAAGATTCATAGAGAACAACCTGAAATTCCAGCCAAGAGGGCAAAAATAGGGGAGAAAGTGAGAGAGGAAAAGGCTTGTAGTCTTACTCCTGATGTAAACCAAAGTAGTTCTGAGGGATGTGAAACTGAGTATGTAGCACCACATTCTGAAAGTCTCATTAAAACCCCCCATATTTCTCAAAGAAGTAACGATGCTGTGTCTGGTCCTTCTTTAGTTTGCACATCTCCTGGCAGGAAGAAGTTTGTGGCGGGTAAAAGCTCTCTTCTGCAGGGAGTTCAGTGTAACAAACCGTTAGAGTCCAACACTGAAATGCAAGCAGAATCCCGTAGGAACAGAGTAGAGATGCATAGGCATCAGTCTCAATTGGCTTCAGGACAAAGTGAACCCATGGAGGATATTTCTTCAAAATGTAGAAGGCCAGAAAGTCCCCAACCTCGTCTGTCAAAGAAGTTATCAAACAGACTCCTGGGTTCTGCAGTATACATTGAAAGGAAGTCTCTTCTGTATTCTCACAGGAATTTCCAAGAATGTTTTCCTAAATCATTTTTATTGAATCGCTTGCAGGGCTTTCAGGCAGGTGGAAAACACCTTGTAGAAGCTATATTCTTAAGGAAAAATCCGGTGCAGCAAAGCCAAAACCAAAGTCTGCCAAAACACAAGCGGAGAAAGAGGGGATTGATCAGACGCTACGGGCAAATGACTGATACATTTCAGAAACTGCTAAAGAACCATAGAAGGTGTGCTTACTTAGATCTCTTGAGAAAAAATTGCCCTGTTTGGATATCTGAAATTGGTATGAGAAAAATCAAGCTGTCTTGTCAGGCAGCCTTGCCTGGGGAAGCAGAGGTTCAGAAGCAAACAGAACAGTTTGGGAAAGAGCCTACTAAGTGTGTGACAAGCACCAGATGTGAATCCGATCATACTGATGTGCCAGACAACTTAGGTGCTCTCCTTGCAGAATCTGTGCGTGGGGAGTCGCAGAGTGAAGAGCAAAACCTAGGAGAGGCACGTGATTCAGCCCTCAGGGAGCTCCTCAAGCAGCACAGCAGCCACTGGCAGGTGTACATGTTTGTGAGGGAATGCCTGGAGGAGGTCATCCCCGCTGAGCTTTGGGGTTCAAACCGTAACAAGATCCGGTTCCTAAAAAATGTCAAAGCGTTCATTTGCAGGGGGAAGTTTGCTAAGCTTTCGTTGCAGAAGTTGATGTGGAGGATGAGAGTGAATGACTGCATGTGGCTTCGTCTAGACAAAGGTACTTCTTATATTAAAGAACTACGTGGTGGGGCTGTCAGGTGTTTGGTGTTCATGTTTAAGGTGGGAAGGGGAGGATATTGAATCTGGAGTCAGAATTGCTGAGTTCGTTGGTAATAACCATAGCTGAGAGTGCAAACGTAGTAGTGTTTGTGACTGATGGAGGAAGGACAGTTAAGTTTGTCTTCCTTCAAAAACTTGTTTGCATTCATGCTTTTTGTGTTTAACAGAATGATGTTTTTGTAAACATGAGTTCAGAACCTGGACTGAAAAAAACCCAAAACTGTTTAGCATCCACTCCTATTATCCAAATTGCAGTAACTCTGAAAATCCATTGAAATCTGACCTAAGCACGTAAGGCATAAATGCTGTCTGCCTGTTTGTTACTGTAAGAGTTCAGGAACAACTAAAAGAAAATCAAGACACTTGCAGTGGCATGTGTTCCTCTGCTAAAATCTAAAAAAACCCAGGTTTTTTTACTCCCTCACATCAACCCTATGAGAAACATGGGAGTTTGGGACCCATTCAATACAGGGAGTGTCTACTATAGAATCACAGAATGGTTCGGATTGGAAGGGACCTTAAAGATCTAGTTCCAACCTCCCTGCCATGGGCAGGAACCCCTTCCACTAGACCAGGTTGCTCAGAACCCCATTCAGCCTGCTCTTGAGCACTTCCAGGGCTGGGACATGCACAACCTCTCTGGGCAACCTGTTCCAGTGCCTTACCGCCCTCACAGTAAAGAATTTCTTCCTAAAATCTGATCTAAACATATTCTCAGTTTGAAACCTTTCCTTCTTGTCCCATCATTACGTGTCCTTGTAAGAAAGGGCTGTCATCATCCATCACCTTTCTAGAGCCCTTCTTTAGGATCAAGAGACCCTTACTGAGCACCGCTTCAGCCTAGGTAGTTGGTGGTGCAGAAGTCCCTGCAGAAGAGGAGCAGAAGGCTGAGTAGTCCCTGGCTAAAAAGCTTTCATGAGGGCAACAGCTGATTGCTCCAAATTCTATGTGAATCTATTTCTGTTTAGTCCTCTTTTCAAATGACAGGTGAATCTTCCTTTCCTCAAGTTTGTTTTTCAGATGCTATCCTAGGATTTAAATCTAGGCTGAAGCCGTGGTCCTGTGGTTGATTGCTGTAGGATCTAATGCGTATTTTCTTTTTTCTGTGCTTCTGTCCTCTATCTATACAATGTGGATTGCACTGGTATGCTTTCAGTGTTTATTCTTACCTAATACTGTACTTGGATCCTACAGTAATGTCAGCTGAAAATGGTATTCTTTTGTTAAAAAGTGTAATAAGTTTTGAAACTATTACAGGTCCTTTCTAGTGTAGGAGGAAAATAAAAGGTCTGATGTTTGAGAAGTGATGTCAAAAATAGGGGAGGTTACACTTTCATAAGAAACTCTTAATTCTAGGAAATATATTATTTCTTTATTCAAAAATTGTGGTTCGAAACGACACTTTTCAAAATGCTGAGGAGTTAAATATTTAAAAAGGCTTTATTGTAAAGTATGTGTTTGATTCATAGTCATTTAGAACATCTTATCTTTAAAAATGTAATGCCCTCTTCTTTGGCCATATTCCAGGAAAAGCAACGTATAGGCTTATTTTAATTTTCATGAAAGTACTCCCATGTGCTTGATGTTTAAAGATGCAGTTAATTGCTTTGTTGAATTGTAGGTGGGGTTGTTTTTTCCTCCAAAAGTACTAGTGGTTTCTTGACAATCTCCTGAATTGTAGTAATTGTTTACATCTGTTGTCAAGAACTTAGAAAATAAATAATCTATTTCCTAGATTAGAGCAGCTACCTATAAGCATCCTGATTTAATTTGCGTATTGCAACTGCATACTGCAGCTCTTCAGTTAGAGAGTTTTCCAACACTGGATTTTTTTCGCTGATGTTACCTGGCTTCTGTTGAAGTAGTAGTAGTCTTTTTTAAATTGCTGTAAATGCATGAAAATGTCTCTGCCCTGGAGCTCACAAAAACTAAACAGAGTAGAAAACTGAAAACTTATTCCATTTTATAATTTTTAGTGTCAGCTCTGTTGCATCAAAGTTAAGTTGTTTTTAACACGTTCATGCCATAATCATAATTTGTGCTAAGCAGCTACACTAGTATTTTTGTATAGTTTCTTTAAGAATCCTGTTGCATTTTGGCTAAAATCTACTCTTTAAAGTTAGTTAGAAAAATTATTATTGGAAGTTGGCCAAAAAAGTCATTATTGTGTCCCAGGGTCTTATTCCCTGCTCATCCCTGTTTAGACATAGTTACAGATCTGTGTGACTGTAAATTTGACAGTAGTTAGGAATGCTCTGCTTTCATAATTGTTGTCCCATCTAAATATTGGAAGTACTGATGAACTTCGGGTGATTTGAATTTTTTCTTTTTTTTTTTCCTTTGGCTGCAGCGGTAAGTTTTATATAGGATGTCTGAAATAAAGCCTAACCCTGAAATTAATTAATTTTCATGTAATTGGGAAATCTGAATATCATTCTTATTCCCAAATCATCCCAGATTAATTTTGTTAATTTTTACAGTTTACCTAAGTGTTTTCAGTCTTTTGCTTCGTTTTTTAAAAAAAGTTTTATGTTGTAGTAGACTTGTTTCTTTTTATTTTACCTCTCCTTTCACAATAATCTTGCCTTTGTGCATTGAAGATCTTGCACAGTCAATGTTGGGGGAAGAAAATGAGTCTTTGGGCTACTATGGCATGTGTCTGTATCCTCGATGTCAGTTTTGTCTCTGCCGATTAGTTCCTGCGTTTGTGCTTTAGGCTTGGGTCAGTTGCGTTATTTAATGCCCTGAAAATTTGAAGTGGCAAATCTGTGTAATTGTTTGCACTTACCTTTTTTCTTTCTCATGACCTCAAGCTAAGGCAAGAATGTCGTGCACCTTTCTTGTTTGTGTGTTCTGTTTCTTAACTCATATTAGGAGTTGATAGTTACTATAACTACCTTTGAATTGTTTATTGAAGGTGATTACTTTGTTACTGCCGAAGAACATTGTTTCCGTGAAGAACTTTTGGCCAAATTCCTGTACTGGCTGATGAATACCTATGTTGTTGAGTTGCTCAGATCGTTTTTCTATATCACCGAGACCATGTTCCAGAAAAACATGCTCTTCTACTACCGAAAGTTTATTTGGAACGAGTTAGAGAACATTGGAATTAGGTAACACTCGGGAACTAATTAAACATTAATGGGTAGATATGTAGAAATCATGTGTTTTGTAGTTTAAAGTTATATTTCTGATTTGATTTGTTGCCTGTTTATCCTTTTGTTTGCCTAATTTCCCAAAGGAAAGCTCAGCCTGTGACTATAGCACGCACAGTTTGTGATTTCAGAAATATTCTGTGAGAAAACTGATTCAAATTTAGACCTCTTTATTAGAAGGGAAATCTTTGCACTAATGAAATCTGTTATGAAGAGGACTTTGTTTTGTTTAGTCAATTTTTTACACCTTTTAAAAATGAGTAAAAGCATAGTGATAGAATCCCAAGGTAACCTTGTGAAAGTTCATTTTAAAAATACTCAATTTGCTTCAACTACTTAAATTTAGAAACAACAAAATCAAAACAAAGGCTCTGCTGAAGTGCTTTAATACTCTATTCGTAAAAATAAGACAGTAGCCTAGTGACTTTAGGGGGCTTTTTTTGAAGGTTAAGGGATTTAGAAGCTGCAGCTCCTTTTTTAGTACAGCTGGAATTCCATGCTGGTTTTTTGGTCTTAAAAAGGCATGCATGTATTTAAGTTAGGGCATTATTTAAGATAAAATTTTAAACAATCAAGTGATAAAATAGGAAAGGCAATTTTAATGAACAGTGTTGTGCACTCATCTCCATAGTTCACATCTTTCGGGTTTTCATTATAAATTGCTGGTGTCTGAGAGAGCTTTGGAACTGTGAAAAATTAGTATCCTTTATGTCCTGTGTTTTAGTGGCTGTTTTATACAGTAAACCTTTTGCTTTTGCCGTGATCTCTTGGTCCACAATGTTACATGTGTGATTTTTTTCCCCTCCTGCCCCGTCACTCCCTGATTTGATATCTCCAGTGCCACTCTTTGCATTTGTATTTGCACTTTAAGGAGTCTTGATGTTGTTTGCAGTTGTAGCACAGAATATGCACTTTAAATAGTAGTAGTAGAATGTAATTTTCAGTCCCACACATTCTGTTTGTCTTGTCTTTAAACTAACAGCTGTAGTGTTGCAGTTAGTGTTTTATGCAGTTTTAATTTACTTAAAGACTATTTTTTGGCACAAAATATGATCAAATAGTGACTTTTAACATATTAGAGATATAATAAAAATAATAATAGGAGTAGTAAATAATAGATTTTTAGTGGGGTTTGTGATTAAAAGAAAACAAATAACTTGGGATTTAGCTCTTTTGTCCCTCTTCCCAGTTTCCCAGAAAAGCCCAATATGTAAGGACAAGGTGCTTTGAACTCAAAAGACCCTAATCTAGAGTCTTGTTTCTTCCAATTTCCTCCCCACATATTTCCTCGCCATGCAGGAAGCCCCTTCTCATCTTTGGCTTGGAAGGTCCCTAAACTTCGTGTTGCTGAAAGCTGGAGAAACATCCCAAGGAAGTGCTGCTGCATGCTTGCCAAAGGCGTGTTCTAAGAACAGGATGTTTGCTCTTGGCTGCAGGAGTCCCAGTTCATAAGAACTTTTAGTCTGATCCCAGCAGCTGTGGTTAAGCTTCACTGACAGGGCTTTCAGCGCTGCCTTTTCAAGTGTGATGTGTTCTTGTGAAGCCACGAGTCCAGCTTCCTGCATTCATTCAGGTGGCCAGCTGCCAACTTCACATGGGAGGAGAGAAATTGCAGTTTACAGATACGGGGATACAGGTGTTAAGGGCTGCCTTGGCCATTTTGAGCCTGTTCAGTCGCTGCTCTTAAACAGCCAGTGTTCTCATGCACTGCTGGTGAATCAGTGCCAAAGGCTATTAAGCTGCTTCCATCTTCCTTGGCGGAGGAGTATCTAGTGACCTCAGTTGTTGCCCTGATGGCTGTTCTGTGGTTATTCTGCTTCTCCTCAGATGGAGCTGCTCAAGGCAGTTGCTCTGAGCTGGTTCACAAGAAGGCATTGGTAGCCACTGATTCCTGTTGAGTTTTCTGCATCCTCCTTTGGAGGAAGAAAATAGGTGGAACAAGCTGGACTGAGTGGACCTGGACCTTACTTGTAAGCTTCCCTTTGCATTAACTGCATTGTCATTAGGGAGTAAATCCTCATATTGAAGGACTGTCCTTATGAGTAGATCATCCTGGGCAGAATCCCACGCAAGGATGTGGAGCACGGTTCTGAGAAGGGCCCTGAATCTGTATATTAGCCTTGCTGTATTGGTGGAGATCCGAGTGTGCTGTCATTGTACACAGACAACTTTGTATTAATTTTTGAAGCTGTATCAGACTTCATTCCCCAAATTAAAAGTAGGATTTACTAAGAAAAGTTCAATATTTCATGCTACAGTTGCTTCAAGTTACATAGCCTGCAGAATGTAAAGTTATGTTTCAAAACTAATGAACTCAATGTTGTGGTGACAACACCTATTTTCTTAAGGCTCATGCCCTTGCCACACACAGTGGCTGCTGAGGATTACAAATGCTGCAGAAATTCTGAATCTCCCCCGTCAGACTGAGGTGCAATGTCAAAAGACATCAGGTCCATCCAGTCAAGTTCCTTCAAGTTTCAGTGCTTCACAGCACTGGGGGTGCCAGTGAGAGCAGCGTGATTCAGTGGCTGCTAGATTGGCACACATTCAAAATCATTAGCACTGCTATAAATGCCATGAAATAAGCAATGAATGTTGCTGCAGGCACAATGGCATCCAGTTCTACAGCTGGCCAGAGGTAGTAGTGAAGATCTGCCAATAACGGGCCTTTGACTTCACTTTCAAAGGAAGTAATATTTTTTAAAATAATGATAGAGGTTCATTGAGGTTTTTTTCCCTCCAGTCTTGAATGTGAGCTGTAAAGGGATGGAGATTTGATCCTTAAGTTGTTCTATTGAACTGGAGTTACTTGTTTTGTCTTGGTTATCTACCTAATAGTATAGTAGATGATCTTTTATATGTTCAGCAAAAATAATTCTATAAAGTTATCCCTCAGTGTGGAAAAGCAGTCATTTCTGCTTTCCTTTGGGCAGCATCTGTACCAGGAATTTAATTTCAAATTCTGAATATAAATCCTCAAAACTCTTTTTCAGTAGCTCTGAAGTGGCCCTGCATGCCACTGTACTTTCTAGGTGTCATGCACTGTATCCCTCAGACCCCGAGTCCCAAGCAGCTGGATCATGAGCTTGTATTTGACTTGTGTAGGCATACAAAAGAGAAGTATTTGTGTGCCTCTCTTACCTGCATTCTTGGCTTCTCAGGTGTCTCCTAGAGCATCTTTATCAGGTTTCCACCATTCACGCACTGCCTTTTGCAATAGTGTGGCCTCCTTTTGCTAAACCAGCCTGTTGGATTGTGTGGGATGTAAAAAGTCTTCATGCAAATTTAGATTGATGTCCGGTCTTCTGTGAGGACTTGAATTGCCTCACTTACTTCCCAGGGTAATATCGTAATCACTAGTCTGTAGGGCACATTTTGTCCATCTGAACAATACAAGCAGTGCAGGAGATTGATCCAGGTCTTTTATGTTGCAGGTAGGGTACTTTAACACTGCATCTTAAGTAAGAACAAGGGCTTTTGCTCCACCACCATTTCCTGATTCATTGTCTGGAAAAGTCTTGGTTTTGACGAAGCTTCATGGAACTGTAATTCCTGAGGGGGGATCTGAGAGGAGAACACATTTCCCGTTAAGGTGAGCTTGGGAAGCTCAGAACCTGTGACTTAAGCACCTTTGATTCTTCGTTATTTTCTTCTGTTCACTTCAACTGACACCTGCTCGTCAAAGCCCTGGATACCTAAAGCCCTTATGTTGTCTGTGTATCCCAGCATCTCAGTTAGCTGTAACTCCTAATACGTGGTAGATCCCCTAATTGTTGGGAGTAGAACAGCCCATTACAGTTTGTAAGTCCTTCCCAGGAGCTCTTAGGGTAGTTTCCAGAAGGTTCTTTTCAACTTTGTTAGTGTCTTTTAAACTTCTGAAACCATGAGCAATATCCAACTTCCTGTTTCTTGCATAACACATATTTCAGAATGTTCATATGTATTCCACTAATTTGTGCTTAAATTTTAATTTCTGTTAAGAGGCATTTTTATTTGCATCAAGCAGAAATGTGTGGTCTCTTATTGTATTACATTGACATTGAGATACTGTGATATTGTTCTGAAATTCAGAATTTCATGTCAGTTTCTGCAGAGGTTAGTATTTGTATTATCTTAGAAAAGATATTCGGATTTAGTTATCGTAAAGACATTAAATGTTTTATTTTCTGCTTTTCCTATTGCTTACACTAAGTCTGTATTTGTATTTTAGAAAACATTTTGTCAAAGTACAGCTACGGCCTTTGTCTTCAGAGGAGATTGAAACTATCCATCAGAAAAAATTTGTTCCTATGGTATCAAAGCTCCGGTTTATTCCCAAACCAAATGGGTTGAGACCAATAGTAAAAGTGAGCGGTGTTGTCAAACCACAAGCACTCAGCCAGAAAAGTAGAGAAAAGAAGGTTTTTATTTTCTTCATTGTTTTATGTGCATTTGATGTTGGTAACTAATAAATGGAGTAAGGATTTAACATGGTGGGCTGTAACATTCTAATTAGAATGGCTGAATGGGTCTGTTGCAGCTTAGCTTCTCCCTTTCCCATGCCTAATGACCATGAGCCTTCAGTTCCAGAATCACAAACTTCTGTTTGCAAACCTATCTTAAGGAAGTGAGCCCAATAGAATGACACAGCTTGTAAGGTAATCCTGTTTTTTTGGTATGGATGAGTCTGGCCTGTTGGGATTTGCCTGAATACTGATGGGTGCATGTTGATCTGTGAAATTGTCTGTGGAGCCAGTGACCAGTGGTGAGCTGGGTGCATTGCAGAAGAGGGTCTAAGGAGGGGCGCGGTAGCTGGAGCAAGCACAGTAGAGAGATAGGAAGGAAGCTGAGAATAGTTGCAGCGTGGGAACAGAGACAGAACACTCGGTGCACAGAATAATCTGTTTAACAGGGCAGTTAACCAGAAGACATAGTGGCAGCCCAGTTTCACCATCTTGCATGGCTGCATTAATTGCTTTTCCTTAAGGCTGAGTCTCGTTCACAAGATTGAATGTTCCCCAAATGGGTGAGATGTCAACAGCTTCTTAGCACTTAACTGTTCAGACTGTGTGATCGCAGACCAGATGAAAAGAGCATCAGCTAAAAGCACATAATATTCCGTATTATGGTGTTTACAGAGCTAATCAACCTGCACGACTTCAGTGCTGCTCTGATGTACTTGACTATCCCCACAGCTGAGTTAAATCTTTGCTCAATTACTTGGATAAAATACCTCCAGAGGCCCAGCTGATGGTGCAGCTGGACTTAGCATAAAATCTCAGAGCACACCTTCTCTTTGCTATTCTTGTTGCTGTCATTATCCCCAGCAGAGAGAATGAATGGTATTTAAGATGTTATTTTCAGATGGATGGTGGTTTTATTTGCTGGCATTTATCTATTTATCACTGTAACTATTACACCTTCATTTCCAAGAGTCAAGTATAGGAACAAAAACATTTTCCGTAGGATTTAACTGTACCAAAAAAAAAATATCTCTGAGACTGTTTTGTCACTTTGAAGTAGTTACTGCACTGATATTCAGGCTTTCTGAAAGTTTCAGTTGAAGAAAAAAATATAGTAAGTACATAAATTTAATCTCAAACTTAATGTAAATTTGTAATCTTTGTATTGCACAGAATTTAATGTGGTTCAGCATAATTTAAGGTGATTCTCTTTGGTCTCTTTAGATGAATCATTACAACGTTCAACTAAAAAATCTGTTTAGTGTGTTAAATTATGAACGGACTATAAACACCAGTTTTCTAGGCTCTTCGGTGTTTGGGAAAGATGATATCTACAAGACATGGAAGCAGTTTGTTACAAAAGTTCTTGAATCTGGTGGTGAAATTCCTCATTTCTACTGTGTAAAGGTATGTATTTTTAATTACGTATTCAAACTAGCTTTTCAAAACCAGCTTGTGCAGATACTTTTATAGCTGTATTAGCTGTGACCTGATTGCATAATTATTTCTTTTTCTAAATAAAGTTTTCTGCATACCTAACAGACTCTGGTTAGTTTTTTGATGGGAATGGTTGATTGTTTTTTGTGGATGGATGTCCCTGTAGTAGAGCTTCCTTTACTTGGGTGTTTTTCTGTCCATCTTTTTGTTGTGTAGGAGCTCCTGCTTCTATACATGCACTGAATTTTTTGTAGTTACATTTAGCTGGGTATAAAAGTGGGAGAAAGATACAGGCTCAGATAGGCTTTTGAGCCGTATGAAAACCAGAAAAAAACGTTCTATATGCATTTGAATAAATTCACTGTCTCTTAAAAAATTGGTCTTTTCTATCTCAGTGTCATTAGTTTCTGTTGAAAATGAGCACATGACTTCTGGTTGGTGTCTTTCCATAAGTTTCTTCTCCCACTTTTAAAAAATCAATGCTTGTTGTAGCCCACTATTTGAAGGAGTTTGTTCTTCACACTTTTGTCAGTTCTGTCTAGCAGACAACATTTTGTGTTTGATTTCAATTCATAGCTTTGAACTGGGGCAATGTATACAGAAATATGTAAATTACACAGGTTTTGCGTATTATAGGGGGGCTCCTTTCTCATCTCTCATATGTCTCTTATCATCCTGCCCTGAAATAACTTTTGTAATTTTGTCTCGTTATCTTTCAAGCCAAAGGGTCATGTCATTGACATGATTTGTATTATAATAATCCTAAGATTTTTGCTTCAATGGAAAGTTTTCAGTTTTGACTATGACAAGAAAAAGCAGATGTGGGTTTCCAGTATGAGGTTTGGGAAGGGTCAGATATGTAGGTTTGCAGCTTTCCAAAAGTCTAAGATGTCGTCTCCGTGGCCATATGGTAAGGAAAGTTTCTTAACATATTTAAACATAAAAATATCAGCTGTTAACTTAAATGATTGAGGGTTCAGTGTTAGATTTAAGGTTGCATATGGTATAATCTTCTGTTAATAATAAGAATTGTGCTAAAACTGATGATTTGGATATCCCTTCTGAGGGAATACTCGATGAGTGGGGAAAGGTTTTTCAGATAAGCAGTGAGTTTTAATTTTGTCACAAATTTGGCCTGAATGATGCAATAATTTTACTCCCATGTGATCTATCCTTCAGCCTTGCTTACATACCACAGCAATACTTTCTTTATACTACCACAGTGTTTACAGCGATATTACTGAATATGTAGTGGAAGATATTTCTCCTATTTCAGACTGATGTGTCCAGGGCTTATGATGCCATTCCTCACAATAAACTTGTGGAAGTGATTTCGCGGGTCCTGAAGCCTGAGAAGAGAACCGTGTACTGCATTCGGCGCTATGCTGTGATTATGGTTACCCCAAGTGGAAAAGCCAAGAGGCTCTATAGGAGACATGTATGACTTCCTGTTTTCTTCTGTTCGCTGTTGTAAACATATTTTGGTCCAAGGGAAATTCTTCCTTTATAGCTTTCTTTAGTCACAATTTGAATTGGTTAAGTACTTAATAAACCCTTTTTCACTACTGTTAGATATTTTCCAGAAGTAGAAAAGTTTCTTTTTCATCCATACCTTTTAAAGTTTTTACTCAGGATTAGTAAAAATAAAGATAAATGTGTCGTGGAAATAGAGATTTTTGAGTGAGACATTTTATTTTAACAGTAGAAGAATTGTTGAATTAAAATAATGCAATAAGGCCGGTCCTTTGACCTCCACTGAATAAAAAAGTCGGTTACTGAATTTTCTACTGCTTTCATCATTTATTTCTTTACAATTTAAACAATTACACAGGTTTCTACTTTCAAGGACTTTATGCCAGACATGAAGCAGTTTGTGTCCCACCTTCAGGAGAATGCCTCATTGCAAAATGCAATAGTAGTTGAACAGGTAAGTATTGTGAGGCTTCTTTTCAACTGCAAAAGGAAGAAGAATTAGAGGAAGATTGGGATTTTTACTTGTATTTACATATTATGTGGTTACATTACCTTTAGTCTGGTTAATCAGCACCTTCTGTAGAAAGACTTCTGTCAACTCTTCTTTGATGTTTGTAAGAGGCTCTCAGTGTTCAGTGGGAGGAGTGCACCAGGCACCAAATCTGGCAAAAAGTCCTTCTAGGCTTGTCCCAGATTTTCTCATTATTGTCTCAGACTTTCATTTTAACCAATGTTTTCTTTTCCTTTCCTAATTTCATTGTTTCTGGCAGCAGTTCTCAAGTGAGAAATTAACTGTCTAGTAAAGAAGGGCTTCAACACTTGCTATCTCCAAAACATAAAGAAGTAAGAATGAGCAAAATGTGTTATAAGGCAAGTAGCTAAGGATGTGGCATCTTGACTTTTTTTAAGGATTACCTGTCAAGGTTGATGAGAATGAACTCTTCCTTAGGGGACCTAAGTGCTACACAAACAGGATCAACCCTTAAAGTTTTTCTTTAAAGAGATTTCTTGCTTTCAGTGAATTAAAGTATGGTTAAAAAAGACATGTATTTTAAATTTACTCCAACTGATGCTTTGTTGCAAGAAGCAGGCATCCTTCTGTTTCAATTCTTGCGATACAAGTGTTTGTTCTCAAGGCTTCCTTCTGTGCAAGGAGCATGACAAAGGCATAGAAGTAGGTGATATGCTCAGTCTTTTTCTATTATGGAATCGTGGTGTTCCATAATAACCTACAAGATCTCTTGAGCATCAAATGAGCAGACAGGTTTGTTCTTTCAGGCTAATAATTCCTCTTCAAATTTTTGTTTTCTAACCTGGCAGTGGAAAATGACAAGGTTAACAAAAGGTGATTTCTCACATACAAGTAAAATGATCTTGTGTATCTGTGGACATAGGAGTAGAATGTACAGTGTGGCTGGTGTACAGTTCTAGTATCCTACAAAAATAAGAGTCTAGTGAGTACCTGGATGAAAATGGAAACTAGCTGGATCTCTCATGTATTACATTTTGGTAATTTTTTTGAACTGATTAGGGAACTATGCTAGATATTGCATAAACAGCAACATTCTATTTAAAACTATTTTACGTTTGAAAACAATTTGTGTGTTATTATTTTAAAAGAATAAAGTATTTTGAGAAAAGTGTCGTGTCAGGCCAGGTGTCTGTACCACAGGTACATCACATTATCTTTTCAATGCAAGTAATCATGGTCTTTCATGGCTCTGTCAAAAGTTGGGTGCATTTGTCTGCTGTCTAATCTATGCAAATAATAAGTAATTTTATTCTAATTTGAATGAAGTCATTGTTAAAGTTATTTAAATTGTTGTAAATTGATTTTTTTATTAAACAGTTTTTAACAAAATGTTCCATAAATATTGGGTGTACAGTCATGCATGGAGGTGTTGGTAATACCTGGCAAAGTGTGTGTTTTGCAGCAGAATGGGCAAGGAAGTGTATCTCAGCTTGGGGAATCGTAAAGACCGTGATGTACAGAAATTGTCCTACAGGATAGAAAATGGCCGAAAGAGTGAGGTCTTATACATTGTAATAATCCAATATATTTTGCCAGCACTTAAAAAAGTGGGTTTAGGTGTTATATTTGATTTCTCCTAACACAAAGCAAAAAAACCCCAGCATCCGACAGAAAATTAACTTGTTGGATGTGAACAGCTTTTTAGTATGTATGTTCACATCTTGGGTTTAGGGTTTATCTTTTCGCTTACTTCTGCTACAGTCTACTTTTTTAAAGATTTCTGTGTGTCTTCAAAGTTTTAGTGTATTTTTAAATTCAAATCTTTGTCTTGTCACATTTCTAGAGCTTAACTTTCAATGAGACAAGTTCCAGCCTGTTTAATTTTTTCCTTCGAATGATACATAACATCATCCTGGAGATTGATAACAGGTAAAAAAGAAATTAATTATTCTTTGTATAGCATGCTTGGTTTGTTTGTTTTCTGTTAAGAGGATACGTTTAATTGACTCTGGGGACTTTTGATAACTGTCTTTTAAAGATTTCTATTTCATGTTGATTTGAAATTTGTGCATCAGTTTAAACTCCAAAAAAGCATGATGAGTTTAGAATCAAATTTATATTGAATAAAATTTCTCTTTCCTACCTGGATGATGTTAACTATACACAATTCATTATTCCCTAGAATATGGAGTAACCTTCATAATGTATTATTGCATAGAATATGGAATAACCTTCATTTAAAACTGCAAGTGTAATTCAAAAGGAAAATGCTTTAAAATGGTGGGATCCGTAGTGGTGAGCAAAAGCAAGGGTAGCATCCAAGCAATCATGCAAAAGCCTTGTTAGTCATTTCTCTGTAGTGCAAAATTAAACCTTTTCTGCATGCTTTTGCTATTTGGCAAGTTGCAATAAAAATGAAAGGCAGTAGCAATAGGAATTAAAATTATTGGCAACTCCAGAATTAAGAATCAGATGTTACAGAAGGTAGTAATGCACATTTCTTCTTGTGTTGGTAGAGACACTGACTTGGTATTTATATTTTGCCTCTAGGTGGCAAATGTGTACCATATCTAAAAAAGGAAGTGCTTACATGATCTTTATTTGTAAATTCAGAGTGATGTCTATTAGAATGAATAGTTCCTTGCTCTGGAAAAAATACCTTTGTTTTAGAATACTTATTTTAGAATCTCACAGGACTGAGGGAGAGTGAGAAAAGCTTTCAAGGAGTTAAATAGAAGAGTGTTTCTAGTTTCTTCTAGCATTGTTGCTTACTCTCCCTTTGGCAGGATCATAAGAATGCTCTTGTGGCATACTTTAATAGTGACTAACCAACGTGAGTATGTTTCATGGAATTTTAATGGTTTCAAAGAAAGCACACCCTGACAAAACCAGCTTCATACTTTTAAATTCAGTCATAACTTGACTGAAAAATACTGTTTGTCCTGAAATGAACTTACCCCTTTTAAGTAGCTTGTTCTCGTTTGTCCAAAAGAATCCCCTTAATTTTAGTAAATAAATAGATTCTCCTTCTCAAAAAAAAAATCACAATTAGTCAAAACTTGATGTTTTGAGAAAAATGATGATTATTGAACTGGGGACCTATAAGAAATATTTTAATACCATTTGATACATTTACCAAAAGTCCATAAGGAAATAAAATTACTGCAAGGAAAATTTTCAGATGACTCAAAATACAGGTACGATCATGTGATCTGAATTAATTTTCTTCGGCTTCACCAAATCATTCATGTAGAAGGAGTGAAATGGACATTGTAGTATCTCACTGCTTCAAAGAAGTGTTGTGAAAATAATTCCTTTTGGGTTTTGTGAGCCATACCCATTTGGTTGCTGCCAGCATAGAAAATTGTCCCAGTGCACTTTGTTTCGTGTACAAGAACATTTCTCTTGAAGCTGTCACAGTAACATAAGGAATTAAAAATCTTAAATGAAGGATGTGTCTGCAGCGGAAGGAGGCCTTGTGGTTTGAGATCAGTTATACAATTTCTTTCATTTAATGGCCATTGTCTCCTGGAGTTTGTTAATACAAAAGGAATATGTGTATTAATGGGGGTTTTTTCACTGTTGAAGTTAAAACTTCTAGATCTCTATGTAGATTCTTCGAAGAAAGAACAAAAAAAATTAAGGCTAACTGGCACACATATAGCACATTTCTTACTGAAACTTATTTTATACTTGGAAAAAAGAGAAATATTTAACAGCTATTGCGATCTTGTTGCATGTTTTGATTTTTTGTTTTCTTTTATTCTTTGGTAGGTACTACTTACAGTGCTGTGGAATTCCACAGGGCTCCATTTTGTCAACCTTACTTTGCAGCTTATTCTATGGAGACATGGAAAACAAATTTCTCAGTGGAATACAGCAGGATGGGTAGGGATGTTTTGTTCTGTACTCTGTTACAGTATTTCATTCTATATGGTATATGTGTTAGTCATTTTCTCTGACGTTTAATTTTGAATTTCAAGAATTTCCAACTTTATTAGGAGCGTAGTGCACACAAACATCTCTGCAACTTCAGTGAAACTGTAGTTGTTTCATGGGAGAATTTCCCTCTTACAAGATGAGGCAGAAAATGCTGAGAAGCTTTCCTATGTCTTTGGTAGGAGATTTATTCTTAGAAAGAGCCCCGTATTTAGGCGTGCTGTAAAGAGTCTGACAAGCTGCTCTTGTACTTCTGAGAAGTTTATGGTTTTGCCTCGCTTATTCCCACATCATCTGTGGTCTTTTCACCTCAAACAAGATGAGGTGTTTGTTACAGACTTTCTGATACTCCAGGCTTCTGCCTGAGGGCTTTCCAATCCACTGTTGGTAAATCTTAATATTTTATCAAGGTCTCAGTTTTATAGCGGATTTTTTATGAGGGATGTTGGTTCTTTTCTGAAGCCCTGTGTGACTTTTGGTAAATCTTTTCAGTCTTTGTGCCCTGCATGTGCTTGGCTCCTTAGGAGCTTGACAGAAAGCTCGAGGATGCTGTGATGGTGTGAGTCTGAACACTGTCTGTTGCTTTCAAAGAGTGTTGTTTATAAAACTGAAATTATGAAACTTATTCAGCACGCTTTTAATGTAGCAGCTTTCTTTGTAGAGCAGATTTTAGAATGTTGCTTAGGTGTCTGTTGAATGATCTTGATAATTTCATTTGTCCTTTAAATCAGAAGTATAATGTGGCTGTTGACTTGGCTGAGCCAAGATGCAGCTGATCTCATCAAAGTGATGAGAGTACTCTTGCTGTACATCATCTCCAGAGCTACTTCTCTGTGACCTGCTAAGCAGGATTACCAGAAAAATATGGGCATGCTTGGGGTCTGAATTCTGTTGGAAAAGAAAATTCCAGCCTTTACAATGGTAGATGGTATTCTGATTTACATTCAAGCTATAGCTTCATAAACAAGTTATTATGTGGTAAATGAAGATAAGAGTTGGAGCACATCAGGAATCTACTTGTGCACCTGGTCTGGCACCTCTTTTCCTTGTCTTGTAGAGGAAGATACTGCAAATTCTCCCTTGGAAAAGTGCAAACCCCTGTATCCAGGGAAGCCACTGTACAATAGTTTGTGTGTTGTAAATTCCTTCATGTTTCATCTAGCCAATCTCATTGCTTTTTTATTTTATTTAATTTTTTTGTTTATGTTTAGGAAAGAAGCGAAACTGAGAATTTCTTCATGAGTCCCAATTTGGAGTTCATATTGGCTTCTACCATCTTGTGAATTAAAATAGGCACATTGTTGCTCTGAGGTGTATGAAAAAACTTTGAAAGGATTACATATTAAACAATCTAACATTGTTTTTTTCTTGATTACAGAGTCCTAATACGTCTCATTGATGATTTTTTGCTGCTTACACCACATTTAACGAAGGCAAGAACTTTTCTAAGGTAAGCTATTAGAGATACAGTCTTCAAAGTAGTAAGCATCATTACCTTTTACATAATTCTTTTTCGTTTTTATGCATATAGGTGTATTTGTTTTATGAGTTAACAATCAAGGGCTATTTTGGAGTCCTTGGTAGTAGCCTGTGCTTGGAAAGAATCCTAAAGCTCCATTCTTGATAGCCAGTTAATGATCTGTTGCAGTTCAAATGGTGGGCAATTCCTGCTTAAGTTTAAATTAGGGACCTACCTACTAACCTTGGTGGAGCTTCAAGCAAAAATTAGTGTCGCAGGCTAACCAAAGCAGCTGACAGTTGCCTTTTAAAACCATTTTCCCTCAAATTTTTAAGATGTCTTATTTACGTTCTCAGAATGTTTTTATTGGGCACTTATGCTGCTGCCTTCTGTTCCCTGGGAGAGAATGTGGCTCTTGTCTGATCCAATCCAATATTGCTAAGAATTTTCGGGTCGTTAACATTCCGTGATGAGTATTTGAAGATCCCAATAGCATAGTAGTATGCCGTTCGCAAAGAAGTTTTAAAATAGTAATTCTTTATTGTGTTTCAGAACTGCCTTCTCTTTAAAAATTGAATCCTAGAAGAGGCTCCTGATTACCTTGGATAGGAGTATACAGTCAGTCCTAGGGGAGTTCTGCTGATGCCAGAGTCAATTTAAAGGATCCGAAGGACAGGTCTTGAAGAAAAGCTTGGCATCTGCAGCGTAGTCAGTTGCATCATGCTTTTCAGTTAGTCAGAAAGATGCAACAGCTGTTTCAACAGCTCTGTTGTGAGCCTGAAAGGTGGTGGAGCAGTCAATTAAGTACAGGTTGAAGTATAAATTGTCTGAAATAGTGCATAGCGTACTTTGATGACTTCATTTGTCCTCATTTCCTTACCAGAACAGAAAGAAATTTCTAGGGATCTGTGGGTTTACAGTTCTGGAAACAATAAATCAAACTAACAGTGATTGCCTCAAGCTATTAATCTGTATAACATCTTTTCAGCATGATGTCACTTGACTAGCAGTGCAGATATTGTCCTTCTTGCTCTTTGAAGTTGTCTGCATCTTTGTTCCATATCAATTTCTGCACCAGCTGTGTTGATTTTCTGTAGAGAAGTAGCCTTTTCTGTGAGAGGTCTCCAGAACTGTTTCCAGATCCTATGAACTCTGCCACAAATGGAGTAGTAACAGTTTTTTCTAATGTAGTATTAGAAAAGGGGGACTCAATAAATTAGTTTTGAGGAAACAGCATTATGACTGACTCCTCAAGAAGAAGAGCCTACCTCTTCCTCTCTTTAAAAGGATGAAGCCTGCACATAAGTACATTGCCAAGTAAGACAAACTGCTGCTTGTCCATGACACGGCTGATCCAATATGTAGCAGGTAATCAGCAGGCATTCTGGCAGTGAAAACATTCTTAGGGAAGACATTCCCCTCAAAGTTCAAAACTTTTCATCAGATAAATGAGGTTCCTGTTATATGCATTCTCCTTGGTTTTGTTAACTTCCAAAAATAATAACTTGTCATCTGTCTTTTTCCAGTGATTTTGATCTCAGAGGTTTCTGTGAGTGTGGTTTATACAGCTTGTCTCAAGTGTTGCATGGCTGACGTGCTTCATTTGCATTAATCTGTAAAATTTTTTCTCCATTATCCTCAAGTTTATCTATTTTATGTATTTATTTACCTCTATTGTCTTCACTTTCTTCATTTCTAGCTGTGTTCCTTAACCTAAAGAGTTGGCTGTGGTTCCCTTTATTCTTTGATTTCTGCCCTTTTGTTCAAGATCTTGTGTCTTGCAGCATGGTGCCAGTTTTTGTCTGCTTTGCTGGGGGGGGCTTAGCCTAACTGTTTATATCTGTTTTAGGACTCTAGCAACAGGTATTCCTGAGTACGGCCTTTTAATAAACCCAAATAAGACAATGGTGAATTTTCCTGTTGATGATATCCCAGGATGTTCCAAATTTAAACAGCTGCCAGATTGTCGTTTGGTCCCATGGTGTGGTTTGTTATTAGATATAAAAACACTTGAGGTTTACTGCGATTACTCCAGGTAAATAGAGCTGGATACTCCAGTGTCAGCTTTACAGTATCTCGTACATAGTGGGAGAAGCACAAGGGTGCCTTGGGAGTGTTGTCGTTGAATTAACTGCAAAACAGATTGAGATTAATTTGGGATAGACTAGAGGGACTAGCAATCCTTTCAACATCAGAGGTATTCCCTCTGGTACATTTCAGATGGGAAAGAATGTGTGGGGAAGAGAACTCTTTAAACTAGCAACCTTGACCGTTAACACAAAACAGTCTGAAGTTGCATAGAACTCAGGACAGGATAAAGTATCCTACTGAAAAGTTCTGTAGACCCTTTACATGGACTACTAGAGGTAGCATTAGACATTTGCTAAAGATTGAAAAGAAAGAACTGTTTAAACTCAAGGATAATATTGCTGCATTATTGACCATTTTTAGTATAAACTGCCCATAAGCATTTATTAGGAGGAGGCTTTCCACCAATAGGGTGATAAAGTTCTTCAGTAGTCTTCCTAAAAAGAAACATCTGGTCATTTTAGGAAAGGAATTTATATGATATGGTTTCCCATAGCAAAGGACCAAAATCAACAGCCAAAGAGATTTATTCGCTGAGTTCTTGAAAGAAACAGTTTATGTTGATAAGGGTATTGATGCAACTGCTCTGGGAGACACTAATCAGAATCAAAAAATCATAGAATTGTTTCTGTTGGAAGAGACCTTTAAGATTGAGTCCAACCGTTAACCCAGTACTGCCAAGTCCACCACAGTGTTTGTTACAAGACTTTGCTTTTGATAAGCTTGACCTAAGTAGCTGGAACATCAGGGTTGTTCCAGGAACTAAGGTGGCTTCAAGCCTAAGCTCCTGCATTGCATGGATCATAGATAAGATGATTGTCACTGGAGTAATTAATAATGTTCTGGCTAGACCATGCGTTTACATTTAGTTTGTTTTTCAGGTTATTTGGTCTGGCTTTTAGCAGGGTGAATGTTTCAGCCCTGAGGTATTGAAGTCAGCCCTTAGCTAATATCCTTAGTGCCACAGGGCCTAGCTTCCTTCAACGTTGAATTTAATTATAGTCATCTTTTAGCTACTGGCTCATTGATTAGCAGGAAATCTCTGTAACATGGGAAGTTAAATGAGGCTTACTTTACAGAATTTAATTTAATCTATTAGCTCATGGAGTTTAACTACTTTTTTTTTTTTACTTTTTTTTTTCTAGTTATGCCTGTACCTCTATCAGATCAAGTCTTTCCTTTGACACAAGTAGAACAGCTGGGAGAAACATGAAATGCAAACTGAGTGCAGTCCTCAGACTGAAATGTCACAGTTTATTTCTTGATTTACAGGTGGGAATATGAAAGTGGATGTTTGGCAATATTGTGATTAGTGATGAAGAGCATTAAAACTGCTTTGAATTCTAACATAAAGTTTATTTTGAGAGGAAATCCACGTAATCTGGGAATGTTGACATCAAATAAAATGTACGGTCTTCCAGAAGTGATCCTTCACAACATTGTTAACTTAGTTGCATTAAAGAAATCTTTTAAGTTTAGCATAAAATGTTTTTTGTCTAGATCTTCAATAAATCCTATTACAACACTAAAATATTCTCATAGCTCTGTTTCTTTTCTGTTCTAGATCAACAGCCTTAGAACAGTTCTCATTAACATCTACAAAATATTTTTACTCCAGGCTTACAGGTAGGTCACTGTCTTCTGAAGTGTCAATATTCCATTACTCTTTCTTGACACATGGAGGAGCTATGAATTAGAAAAAAGTGTGCCACATAAGTGTGCAGTGTCTGTATATATATGTATGATGTGTGCAGTAGTAAATGTCAGTAGTAGGTCGAGTTATTCTTGTTTCAACACTGTTCTTAAGTAGTACTGTTGGATTTAGGATACAGGAATATATTTGATGTGTGTTTAAGTGATACTTCACCAAATGGATTTTCAGTGTCTTGGTCTTGACAGCTGACTTCAAGATAACCAGTCTGTTTTGCTTCAGGGGTATGACAAGAAGCCTTATTAACCATTTTATGTTTAGATCAGTTAAATATTAGCCAGTTTATATTTAGAACTTTGTATCTATTAAAATCATATAGAACTTTGACCAGTGTAACTTTAGGTAAGTGCAGTTTCATTTTACCAAGTTAATTGTAGTTTCTTACTGCTGATAACATTTCAATTGCTCCTTAACTGGTAATATCTTGGCATTTGTTAGCTGGTCTTGATCAGCAGCGGAAGTGAATGTTTTAAATAAACATAAGGGAAAGAAATTGAAACTGGTGAGCAAGTTGGAAGAAAATACCAAACTCTGTACATTGAAAACTTTGATTGGCTGCAGCTAGTAATTGGGTTTTTATTGTTTTGACACAGAAAATGTGTGAGAGATACTTCACTCTTCACAGAACTCAGATGTTGCTCTTTTGCTATGCTCACACTTGTTAGGATGGGACATTTTAGTTTTGTTCTTAAATTCATCTTGGTCCACATTCAAGCTGTATTCTTTGTCCAAGAAGTGTAATTGGGTTTGTCTAATACAGCACTGATGTGTCCAGCTCTTAAACTTTTGTGTTGTGGGTGATTTAAGATTTTTCTGTGATAGATATGATCACTTAGTTACTTTTGTTTGGTTTTATGGTAACATTCTAACAATGGCCTTTGTATGTTATTTAAAAAACTGTCCACCATGATAACTGCGCGTCAGGTTAATTCAGCCAAAGACCTGCAATGCAGCATGGTACTTAGGTTTATCCTTTAAATATTGAAAGCATCACAGTTTTTAAAAATGATTGCAATATACTGGGTTAATTTAATAAACAAGTATATACATTGTTGATTAATTAAATATTAACATTGTAATTGGCTATATTCAGCATAAGCAGGATTATAATGCCAGGGTCTGAAGGTAAAAAAAGTCAGCAGTTTTAAAATGTTTTCAAACCGGTATAAGGAAGCATATGATACAAATAATTTGTACAGAGCTGGCTTCCAAATGGGCAAAGGAGTGAATGTCCTGGTCTGTGGAATCATTTGGAAGTCTGTTTTCCTGCATACCTGAACAGAATTTGTTGGGGGTTTGCTTTGTTTTTTCTTCCTCTCACACTCTGTCATGTGGGTGTTCTCTGGTGGCATGATCTGTGATATGGAATTGGTGACAATGTGTAGTTTAATTTTCCCTGCACGTGACACAGTTGCCGTCCTCAGAGGAGAATTCTGTTACCAAGGCAGATGGCTTCAAGATCTTCTTTCAGCATAAAATTTAGAAACAAATGTCATATATGTCTGACATTCAAGGAATGTGTATATATGGGAGAGGTGTTGTGCAGTAATGTTCATACAGCTAAAGACTGTTGGGTGCTTTTAAATGTTGTATAGTGGTTAAGCTGTGTAGTCACAGTTTCACTTGAAATTGCAAATGACTTTTGATTAAATAGGCTGTTTTTGTGAACAGGTTCCATGCCTGTGTTCTCCAACTTCCGTTCAACCAGCAAGTTAGAAAAAATCCTAATTTCTTCCTAAAGATCATCTCTCGGACTCCATCATGCTGCTATGCTATCCTGAAATCAATAAATGCAGGTATAGGATGTTAATGGCAATGGAGTAGTGGGTTTGGGGATTTTTAGACAAATAAAAAATCTTGAATGCGCAGTCTGATGGTGTAATTTTGGGACAAAGATCAGGAATTAATATTGTGCAGTGCATGATGAGAATCATGCTGTATTTTTCCTCTTAAACTCAGTTTTCTGAAGATTGTGTTTCAGGCACTAGTTTTTAGTTTTTCTGCTGGTGTATGAGATTTCTTTGACTACACAGGTTTCTAGTAAAAAAAATCTGGGGGTGATTTTATAGAAAGAGAAGAAATCAGACAAACTTCTTAATGCTCATCATTTTCAGTTACATTATTTTCCTTTTCTGTCTCTAGGGATTGCTGAAGGTAACAAAGGTGCATCTGGCGTATTCCCTCTTCAGGTAGCAGAATGGCTCTGCTTTCATGCATTCACTGTCAAACTGTCAAATCGCAGAGCTGCTTACAAATGTCTGCTTACACCTTTAAAAATCTGTAAGTATTTAGCTATTTTTAGGTTTTTTCTATGGTTAATTGTAATAAAACTTAGAAACGAATGGACTTTTAAAGTTTTCTCATCCTAAAGTATTGTTCTCAGATGTACATTAATGCTCTTTCTGATTTTATTCAAATTAACTAAGCATAAGTGGGCAGATTAAAACGTTTCTCAGCACTGCACTTTCTAGAGCCTTATTCTCACAGGACAATTGATGCTTGGCACTCAGTAAGCTTGTACACTTCAGAAGGCTTAATAAGATTGAGTTAATCATGTAAGTATTCTCAGCAGGTTTAACTAAATGAAATATAAATGCTCAAGATTCTATTTTTTAAAATGTAGATTAACTGGCAACTAAATAAATTCCTCCCACAATTTAAATTCTTACCCCAAAAAAATGTCACCAGGGTCACTTGGAAACAAAAGCACTGCCTGCACTGCAGGTGTATTCTTGTAGAGTTGAGGTGTTGGCATCTGACATTTCTGTTTGGTGAAAGAAGCTGTCCGTGTCCCTGGCTCCTAGGGAGCTCTCTCCTTAAGCAATTGTGCAGTCTGCCTGCAGGCTAGCCGCAGAAATAACAGAATTTTCAGTTTTGAGATATTAAAAGTGGACAGCAAGAGGTTTTCCTGAAGCAGCTAGTACTGTTGATGAATTTAGCTGCGGTGAAGGGCAGGCTCCTGATGCTGACTTAGTAATTTGCACTCTGAACGAGTCATTGCTTGGGCAGTTTTGTTATACAAGACCACGAAATTCTTGGGTCTCATTCCAGAGTAACACCTATTTGGTTTGAAATGTGTCATAAGCTTCCTTTGATAGCTGCAATGAGGTCCAGTGCCCCAAAAAGAGAGCAGTTCTGCTTTTGGAAGGAAGCATTTCCTTCCCATATCAAAGGCTTGCAGCAACGCCCAAGTGCAGAGTCTGATGTTTGGTGGTGCAGTGGGAATGTACCAAGACAGCACTTGAACTTTCACAGGAAACAAACTGATGGTTGGGATTTTAACAGCCACTTTCTTGAGAGCTATGGACTTTCTGTATGGAGCAGGATTCCAACAGCCTTTCCTTGGGGAGCTCCTTCTCTGAGTTACTCACTGACACCGAAACCAGAGGCCCCAAATCTGCTCACTGCTGCTGAGAAGTACCAGGGCAGGGCTGCTTGCTTTGCTTGGAAAGCACAGGGACTGAAGAACTGAGCAGAGAATGCAGTAGACACACCCAGTAGGACAATGGCTTCTCTGGGAAGCTGCCTCACTTCTCTAAGATCCAAATAGGGCACATCTGAGTTTTCATCTTTATGAAGGTTTTGCTCTTGGGATCTTTGACTGGCAGACCACAATGCAAGCCAAAGATGTTCCATCCTTCTTTGTGTATGCTTTGCTGTTTAATCTTAAAATACCTTCATGGTGGGGAGGCACAGCCTCAGGCAGCTTTTATTGCTCAGCAGAATCTCATCTTCCACGGCTGCGTGCATCAGCCGTAAAAGCAGTCTCTGCTGTCCACAAAGACACACCACCACAGATGCCAGGGAAAGAAAAAATGGGCTGGGAAGTAGGAGTGGAATTTTCCTAGTTTGAATAGCGATTGTCACTGGGTTCTTTGTGCTGTACCCATAGAGCTGCTTGCCTTACTGCAGTACTGACCTGAAACTTGCATGTGGTCCAGGCCTAACTCTGTGCAGTTTCTAACCCAGGAAGGGAAGGATGAACACCTGTTGGGTGGCTTCTCTGGCAGTGAGAATTGCCCTTGAGAAATGGAAAAATCTTTCTTCCTAAATTCCTGGGGAAGCCTCTTAACGTTGTACTTGCTGAGTATTGTGGAGGTGGAGCAGGAGAAGTCCAAAGGTCCGTAGTGGTGGCGTTCTCTTTGAAAGAGTAATTTTCAGCTATTCTATCATAAATCTTACCTTCTCGGAGGCAGAATCTGTTCTTCATATCCATAGTGTCAAGACAACCCAGTCTTTTGATCTACAGGGTCCAGTTTCTTTTGGAAATACCTGAGCCTTCAGGTACACTGTTGAAAGATCAAGGCTTCAGAAATCTTTAATTAACAGCTGCCTGAACAATTAGCAGGCTGTGACTTGTGTTTGCTATGAAACTTTTAAGATGGAAACTTTCGCTATGATTGGTTGACAGATCACTAGGGCCCAAGTAATTCGAATGCTGTCTCTCCATTTGTGTATAGCCACCTGAAATCTTACCTGTACTTCCACTAGCCCTGTTCCACTGATGCTGCAGGGGTTGATAAAATAATTGCTGGAGCTGTACAAAGACATCTTGTGGTGACGAGTCACATGCATACCCTTGGTGTGAACAGGCATCATTATCTCCGTGTCTCTGGTCATAGGTGAATGCTGTTTTTCTGTCCCTGATTGTACATGGTATTTTATATTTGTATTTTCTTCAAAATATAGTACAATACTAAGTGTCCTGATCCTTCAGGAACACACTAAAATCCATTTACAGAGATATTGATAGTTTTCTGTGCAGTCATACAAGTTAGTTTTGTTTGCCCTGCACCAGACCTAGTCCTGAGCAATGTTATTGTGATCAGAACATCATCTTGTAGAGAAGGTTACTGCAGAGCTAAACATTATATAGAGATATCAGAGCTAATTCTAAACATTGTATTTTAATTTTGTCTTCTGGAAACCAGGTAGCATGTGTGGATGTCAGAGTAGTCGTGACAGGGAAGTCACTGACTTTTAGGTGGAATCTTGTGAAGTTAGCTCAGTATCTCTATATGCTACAGTAATCTGTAGCACAGAGATAAACAGGGCTGGTAAAAGCCCCTGTGTTGACTTAACAGCTGCATTTTTTTTGTTGTCATTTTGGCATTTGTATTGGTTATATAAGACCTATTACCTCTGTAAGATCATGTTGTTGACAGGAATTGATATAAACGAGGTTTTTTTCTTGTGTCCCTGCACATGCCTTTCCATGGGAATCGATATCAAGCTCAGGTTTTGGAGAGGAGGTTCTTCCCACTATTCCCAAACCTATTAAATCTCAACATCAGGGGCTTGTCAGTATAAGTTGTCATCATTCTTCAGAGTTAAGTATTTAAAACACAGTTACTGTTTAACATCCCTCCTATTATTTCCAGTGGGGAAAGGAGCAAGAGTCTTTCCTTATCATGATCAGATATAAATACATCATCTGTGTCCTTTCCAAATACAGGGCAAATGTTTATTGAGCACTTCTGGCTTTCTGCACCATTGACAATTTTGCCGACTCTGTTTAGTGACAGACTTAAACTGTTGCTAGGATTTTACATGTTCTTCCTAATCTTTAAAAAGTCCTTTTTACTATCTGTAATTCTGTTGATGAGACATTCAGTCTTTCAAAGTCTCTATGGTTTAATAGAAGGCCTTATTTGGTGGGTAAAGTTGTTGAACAAATGGGCTTATACTTTTCAAAATTTAATCAAGTTCTCAAAGCCGTACAAAAAAATGTCACAAGAACAGAAAGTAGGAGGAATTTGCTCCTCGATTTTCTTTGTTAATATTTTCACTTATAATTTGGAACATTTTTATTTGTTAGCCTGATTTAAGAGTGGAAGAATAGTAGCATATTTTATTACAGTTTTTTTTATCCCCGTATTTCATGACATAACCGAAATGTTTCAACTTTTTAGGTGTTTCAACTTTTTAGTTGGTTTTAACTAGTATTGATTTCATTACTTCATTTAAATTTTCCCTAAACCAGAATTCATTGTTATTTGCAGTTGTAATGAATTGTTTCTGATGTTTTGGTAGGTAAGTGGCGGCTAATCAGGAACTTCCCAGAGGATACTGTGGCACTACTGAAAGCAGTGACAGAGCCATCTCTTTGTCAAGATTTCAAAGCTATCCTGGACTAACTGCTTGAGGTTTTTTTCCTAGTTTTCCAAGGTTTGAAAATAAATGCTATGTCTTTAGGTGACTTTTCTCTGTAGTTTATTGTGGTAGAGTGGACCCAAAAGCAAGTTCACTCAGAAGTTTTACACGTTTGTTGCTCGGATACAGTACAAGGACATAAAAAGAACAGACAGTTTTATTAATACTATCTTGTTTGGGTATTTTGTTGGTGGGGATTTTTTGTAAAATTCACAGGTTGTTTGAAGTAATTTACTTGGTTTTGTTCCATGATTCCCATCTTCTTGACGAAGGAATCATTAAACTATGTTCTGTACAAAGTTATTTACTTTCTTGTTTCAGTGGGTTGTCTTGAAGGGCTATGTTTTACTTCTCTGTGTTGTAGACTATTTTATAATAAATTGACTGGTTAATTGCAACAACACGTTTGTTTCCAAGGCCTTTATTTTATAGAATATGCTGGATTATGTCACAAAAACAGTTACCTGCACAGAGCAAATGCATTTCATGGCAAGATGCACAGGCTAGATACTTTATGCTTTGCAGATCACAACTAATATATGCCAAAATGTCAGTGTCCAAGCTGGTTATGTTTGGTGTATGTTTTATTTATTTTTAATACTTCGTGATATTTTTAGTACAGTGTTGTGCAGAATGATGCTGGTGCATTTATATCTACAAAATAAAAATTCTTGATTAGATAATATACTGAGTATATTGCTTTTCTATTTGCATATCTTTGGCTCTGTAAAAATAAATTTTTATCGAGGACATACAGAGATAGAAAAAGGGAAGAATGGCTTTAAACTGAGAGTAGATTTACATTCAATATAAGGAAGAAATTCTTTACTGTGAGGGTGTTGAGATGCTGGAAGAGGTTGCCCAGAGAAGTCGTGGTTGCCTCATGCCTGGCAAATCCCCACCACACAGGGAATGGTAACACAGCTCCTAGAAGTTGATTTGCAGTATTGCAATCTGTCCATTAACGTTATCACTCAGTTCAGAATGTACAGTCAGTCAGGCAGGTTTGTTTTTTTTTTTCTTTCTGTGAATTGGCACTGTTAAAATAAAATACATTTTTAAAAAGTCACAGGACAATTGTTCCTACTAGAGATGAAGAACAACCCAGTTGCTCCCCAGCCAGCAGCTCAAACATTTGAACACCCCCGTGCCCCACAGTGGTCTGCAGTGGTACTGGATGAGGGAGCACTATCAGGGACCACATTGCTTACGAGAGGCCTGGCACTGCAGAAAGCTTAATTTTTGGGGTTATGTGGCTGGAAGAGGCAGCAAGATGCTCCAACATTAAGAACGGAGGGAATGTAAACTTCACCAATGGCTTGGATAAGCCTGTTTTTCTCTGTGAGAATATAATCTGCTGATGTGGTCTCAGCTAATGGTGCAATTTTATAAAAAATGAATACGGTGTAATGCTTGCAATTCTCTGAGCTGATGTTTGCCTTTCCCAACAATTATTGGCTGAGTCATCAGTTTTAAAGAGTAGCTGCTGTTTCTGAAGGCTGTTTGTAAACAGATACAAATAAAATGTAGAAATCACAAGAGAAAACTGTTTAATTTTAAACATCCTCCCTTCAAAAAGGCAAGTGAAAGTAAAGCTGAAACTGGTATGTGTTTTAGCAAGTGGAGAATCTAGAGGTTTGAAGAGCTGGCAGTCTATACTGGAAGCTTGGAGTTGCTACTGTGGTTTATGGTAATTGGAAAAAAATACTGTGAGCATATATGTAAGGAATAGATTAACCATGGCAAGGGCATACAGTTTTTGCTGTAAAAATAGATGTTTATAATGTTGGGAAAGTAGAAATATTCCATAAAGCTATTTCTGCTCAGAAGTGTTCTAAAAGAAATAGTGTGATATGTTATGGTGGTAAAATATATTCAACTTAATTGGTAGCAAGGCAGTGTGTTAAACAGCAACTGCTGACAGGAAACGTTTGGGTAGAGTTAATAACTTGAATCTAGAAATATTAAATGAATTACCTTAGGAGCATTCTGAATCCGTAATGTGGATTTTGAACAATCATTGGACAGCTGGGAAAATTGCAAAAGGTTTGAGAGTTGCAGTGAAGGTTAAGGTCTCAGTATTTAAGAGAAGGTGAGTAGAGAGATTGAGAGCTAAACCACTGAACGTAACTCCCCGCTCAACCTGTGCTGCAAATGTTTGTAAACCACTTGGGAAATTGAGCTTGCTGGAGGGTTTATATGGGGAGGGGGAGAAATAGGACTGAACACTGTTTTTTAGTGTGTCTACAGAACTGCAAGGAAGGAATTTGACAGAAGCCCATCTAGGGGAGAGCATATTAACTGGATGCATCCATCAAACACTTCCTTCTCTCTCCACTGTTTCCTTTTGGGAAGGAAATACGGACTGGAAATCTCAAGTTGAGGTAGGTATCAAATTTCACAAGTAGGAAACTGCCTATGTTCCAAAAGGAATGTGCTATTCTTTCTGCATCTGTTTTCTGTTTATTGTATTATGATAATTTGGATGTGTCCTTATTTATAGTGCTGTTGCAATGCTCCTTCTGAGGCTTTTTCTTAATAGGCAATTGATCTCCTTCTCTTCGGACTGTGGATTCTGGTTAAGGCTGAACATCACCATGACTGTGTTTGTGTCTTTTACTGATTTACCCCCAAAGAACCCAGGTGTTTCTTGCAGCCTAGACAATTCTAAGAAAGTCTTGTCTGTCAGAACGGTATGAGTTCACTGCAGCATATTAGAGCAAAGAAGATTTGATGGAATATGGAGAGAAAAGATTGGGAGAAGAGCGAGCAGAAGGAGAAGGCACTTATTATCTATGACTTCAACACATTCAGTTACGTGTTTGCATACACACGCTCCCTCAAGTAACACAGTCGTGCTATTCAGGAGGAAAATGTACCTGTAGGATATAATCTTATTCTTCACGAATAAGGGAGAGATTGTAGCACTATTTTTATTGGAATAAAGCTACAGTTTTGGCACGGGAATTTTGGTAGAGGTAACATCAGAAGTGCACAGACAACAGAAAAACAATGTTCATGCAAGAGTTGCTCAACACATTTTCTACATGTCTACTTGAGCTAAACAGTAACTTCAGCTTGTGTTTCCTTGCCATCATTTGTAGTTACTGGAGCTGAAAATGGTTCTCCCCCAGAGTCCTGTCCTGGGCTGAACTGTCTGGTGATCCATAAAGTCTCCCTTCAGGTGAATGGAAGGGACAGCTCAAAAGTCAAGTCAGGATACCATGACAGTGACTCAAGATGGATTTATAGACTTGAAAGTCTTTTATGTGTAGTTTAATTATTTTCTCAGCTTGTGTGTGTATTAGTTGGATGTGTTTTTGTTTAAGAACAGAACTCTGACCAGCTACTTAAACCTGCTGCATATAGTTGCCTATATGATTTTAATGAACATTTAGCTATCTGTAGTCAGAAACATTAACATAAAGTGTATGCTTTAGTTAGTTAAAAATTGTTATTTATGTATTTACGGCTTTTTAACACTAATCCTTTCTTTTCCTTGACTCAATTATTCAGCCTGAAGGCTTTGTCATACTTTATCCTCACATACATTCCCTATATTTTTCAGAGGCCTCAGGTGTCTTGACAAGAGGAATCCTCATCTCCCGTCACTACAGAGTGGCCAGGATCTGCAGCCAAGTACAGGAAATCCTGGTTTTCAGTAAAGATTGATTTCATTGTCATGTCCTGTACGGTTGCAGATTGCTAAAAGGCTGCCATACATCTGCATTTTTGTTATGCCATTCAGCAATTGTATTCGGTATGAGAAATTAAGGGGGAAAAAATGGGACTTTTTTTTTTTTACACAGTGTTTTCCACTACAATATATTCTGGAATCTGCTAAGATAAGAGGTTTGTGCAGAATTAATTGCTCGAATTTACTTAATATGCATTCTTTTACCTGCTGATGCTTTTTTTCCTTCCAATGGCATGAGAATATGAAATAATCACAAAGTGACTGCTGTTTAAGTGTGTATAGGGATTTACAAAAATTAGAATGTAGTGGAAAAGAGGAGTCCTTATTCTTAGAGAGCTTCCATTCCGCATCTCTTGGAGCAGGGGGCAGGGCAGTGAATGAAACTGTAGGTGCTTGTGTTCCGATTTATGTTGTTGATCCTTAGGAACAGACTCGTTTTTTAGAAGTGAAAGAAGACAGAAGGCAGCAGCAATACTTAAGAGGCTTTCCAAGTTTAAATTCTGGCTGGAGAGATACATGAAGCTTGGTGAAATTGGTTGAAATCAAAGGAAACACAACAGAATTGTTTATAGAGTGTAGTGATTGCTGTAAGTGTATGACATGTATATACCAGGTTGGTTGAATGATACCAACTAACAGCTAATAATGTCTAACAAAGGCTGTCTTATTTTTACTTACAGACAGGTACAGTGGATATTTATTCTTTTGGATGAGAAAAGTTGCTGTTAGCCCCCTGACATGAAAACACTTCTGGTGGTACAACGCTTGGGTCTTTGCTCCTGCGCTTTTGTTTGACCAGATGGAAGAGTGCTACCAGAGGCACGCACACGCAAGGAAGGGCAGGCAACAGCACACAGATGGCCTGTACCCAAGGTGGATAAACTTTCTCCTCTTTCATGGGGAAGCCTTCCTGTGGAGAGACAAAAGCAAGCAAAAGAAATAATTGGTAGGTTAGATTTTGCTAGGATTGCTATTTTCTTACACTTTTTTACTAAGGATAGCAAAAGTTTTACTCTCAGTCTACAATAGCGTTCAGTGGCTGTGTCCTCTGCAAGCCCTTCTTGTGGGTCTAAAGACAGCTGTAAATGTTTTACAGTTCCAAAGATGTACAGCTGGAATTGTGACACATTCCTAGGGATATGGAGATTGCCCAAAGTGTTATCAAACCTTCACCCTGCCTTGGTTAAACTATGTTCATCCTGTTGTACTCAAAGCTTTCCTGGTTTCAGCAATTACTGAGCATGTTCTTTGTCAAATAGAGAAGATGTATATCAGAGATTTTGAGGGAATAATGATAAAGCAATTTCTGCAAGACTGTGGCTATGAGTTTTATTTGGAATGATAGATACTTGACAGCATTTGTGGGAGACACTGCTGCTGTGTAATCCTCATATAGTTTAAGACCGATCTTCAAACGCCTACACAGGGTGTATTTGAGAGGGATCAAAGAAACTGCAATTGATGTGAGACAGTGACATCCAGCTCAGATGTTCTCAGCATCGACATGCCTTTGTTGCTGAATTAACCAACACTGTTCTCAGACCACTGCCTTCCTCCCTCCCTGTCTGCCTGTCAAAAGTACACCAGGGTCCCAGTGATATTGGTCTAAAGCTCTGCTCAGGCATTTGTTCTACCTCTGAACCCCTATGACACATTTCACTTCAACACTTCTGAGCATTACACACGTCCGTAAGAAATATGGAGCATGGAATAAGCGGGACACCTCAAGAAGAGACACATTTTACTATGTGTAACCTCTTTGCACACCAGAGCCTTCTCATTCTGAGCACTGCATCACTTCAGACTGCCTTCCATGGGTAAGCAGTAGATAACAATGATCTTAAAAGATCTGGTAAGGGAGGAACATAGATAACCCTTGCTTTTATTGGAAATTCTGAAAATATTTGAGAACATACATATTTAGGGTTCCAGGCTGCGTAGCCTGGCGGCTTCAGCATCTGAAGAGTAACAAAGGCCATGAAGACAGTTAGCAGGAGCAGAGGGCTAATAAACCTCCATGTGATGTGCCAGTAGAGATTGAGTTTTCTTCCAGTCATCCATTCCACATCTTTACTGAACCTTGTAAAAGAAGGCATGTTTATGATGATGTCACATCTAGAGTGGTAACAGTTTCCCTTTTTTATAGTTTTCTGTAAGCTGGAAACACAGGGTACAGCACTGTAAATCTTTTCTATTCCATACCATTCTTTAATAACTTATTATTTACTCAAGTGAGTAGTATTATCATTCAAATAGGTCTTTATTGATCCATACCAGAGATGATTGACCAATTTACATAGTTTAATTACCTGAGCACCTAGTCTAAGGTTTCTAAGCATAAATAAATGATGATAATATCACAGCAGTTCTGTGAACTATTCAGATATTTAAAATAAAAAGACAAAATTGCCAAGGGAACAAGCATAGCATGTTAGGAAGAAGTCTCAGTTAACCAGCACCAAATCAAATCAGGTCAGGGACAAAATAACTGCAACATGAGTTGCATTTGTGTCTTAAGAGAAAAAAAATTCCGTAACTTTCCAACATACCTTTTAATTTTATAGATGTATGCAACTCCAATCACTTCAAAGAAAGCAATGACTAGAAGAGGCACTGAGGCTGCATATCTGTCAAAAATGTCAATCCAGTAACTCCCTGAACCCAGTGTAAAACACAGAGCAATGAGGAAGCTAATTAGACATATTATACCTGAAGAAAAAAGATACCTTTGTTACTGGAGTTCTGAACTTGGTAGGTTTTTTTTTGTTCTAAATTGCTTTGATCTTGTTCTAATCATTTTTATTCTCTCTCCCTCTATGGAGTTACAACAAGCTGCTTTCTCCTTAGGGGAGCTAATACCACTTCCCAAACTCGGTTTTCCCCTGTGTGCTGGCCGAGAGGTACCACGGCTGCAGGAGGAAGGCATTCATGTGACTCAGAGCATCCTTCAGTTGTTCACACTTCCTTCCATCAGACAGCCTGGGCTGTGCTGTGCTGTGTCCCAGTGTTAATTTTTGACTGATGTAGTGAGTTTCAAGTGCCTCATTTCTGTGCAGCCCTGGGCTCAAAGCACAGGCAGGTGGCACCTTGGAAGTGTAAGGACTCCCTGGACTTCTGCCCCCATTTCCTCAAAGACCCCAGAGCTACAAATGTGTGTCCCCCCCCCTTTTGTTCCAGTATGTATCATTTGGGTTTCAGCACACTTCAGCCAGTTCCCCTTTAGCCAAGATTTAGATCTGGGGTAATTGAGAGAAAAAGTGGGAAGGAAAGGAGAGAATAAAGGTATTGCTGAACACAGACATGGGCTACATGTCTGTAAAATTGATTAATTTGTATGTCTTTCTAATGTGTTGCTAATTGCTTCTAACTCTGAGATGGCCTTTGGTTCAATTCTGTAAAATGTTGGCTCCAGACTTATTTTTTCTTAAAGTTTACAATTGAAAAATCAATTTAAAAATAATATTGTTACCTCATGAAGTTGGGAATAAATTTATTTCTACATGAAAAATTGTAAAATTAGGGATACAATTTAGATGCCACAGGAAGACTCTACAAAAGGCATGACAGCAATATTTCCCATAAGAATTAAAAGGGCACATGGCAGAAATATTAATCCATTACTTGCAGCTGCCAGAGATTTTTCTGGACCAGTTTCACAGTAGGATCTCTCAGACTCTCATTGAGTCTGGTTCTTAAGGAGCAGGTTTCATTCAGTAACTGTCTCTGGTTGAAAAGATTCCAGTTTTGGTGCCAGAACAGGATCACACGCCTTCATTCCTCATTTTTCAAGTGGTAATTTTCTACTCTGACATGTTCACAGTAAATGTGAAACGATCTGTAGCAGCATAAAGCTGGATGAAATAGTGGTGAATGACCCCTCTTACAGTGGTTAAGCTCAAGTGCAGGTGGTTATGGCAGACCAGCTGATGTCACTGGGTGCCTTAAAGTGATTTGTATCAGTGCCAAAGGCTTAGGGGAAGAAAAGGCTCTTCCTGATGTCTGCAACAGCTAAGACTCCAGGACTAGCAATTCAACAAGCTTTCTCAGACTGAAACAGCTGAACTTGCAAACTAATAAAAATGGCCCAGGCAATATAATGTCAGCTGACAGCTTCTGGCATAACTGCTACCTCATCTCTCTGCTTATCTTCTGCAAACACAATCCACTGCCCTTACTTACACTGTGAGATTAAACTAAATTAATACCACAAATTATTAATTCCTCTATGATATCAATTAAGCAGTTAGTGCACGTATAAAGAAGCCGCCTTCTTTGAACAAAGCAAATACCTTACCAGATAATAGCTCTTTAGGTGCTGATTTAGGTATAATTTGAAGCTCTAGAAGAGGGGTGAAGACACCCTCAATGTTTCCAAACATCGAAGAAAGGCCCAAGCTGAACAACATTATGAAAAACAGGATGGCCCAGGCCTGGGAGCCTGGCATGAGGATGATAGCTTGAGTGAAAACGATGAAAGCCAAGCCCGTTCCTGAGACACTCTGCAGAATTCACAGATACATAAAAATACACATTACAATGTCATTTCTCATGCATAAAGTAATTATAACACACTGCTGTCCTTTTCTGGAGTCAAGGATGCTGGTCAGCCTGTGGCCTCTGTGGCAGCCAGCAGTTGAGAAAATGGCCAGTGGGGAGTTTGATTTTAAATGTTCTACTAGAGGTATCTAGACAATTATAGAGTAGAATTTTAGCCTTCACTGAGAGATGGGTCCAGAGTAAAGCAGATCAGAGAGTTGTAATTGTAATAGCAATTGTTTTGCTAATGCCATCTTAAATGTGCTTTTAAAAAATCTATGGTGGAGTAGCTGCTGGAAAGAAAGAGGTGTGAATAAGAATATGATTACCACTCTTAACACCAAGAGAATTGGTGAACGTTGATCTCAAAACCCCCATAACTGCCAAGGCAGAAAAGACTAATAGGGATAAAGCCAATTTCAACTAAATTTCTTTTGATTTAGTCTCCCAAGGACCAGGATATTTAAATCTAAACATTGAAGAATGCTAATGTTGCTATAATTTGGAAGTAAAATATTTCAAACTGTTGATCAGAGATGGATGCCATCAGAAGAAGTGAGACAAAAGAAACTGCCGGTGCCAGGGCTGGAATGTTGTCCTTGGACATCTCCATCATGTGAGTAAAACAGCCTACTTTACCATCGTTGTGTGTTAAGTGTGTCGTGCATTAGCACACTCTGACTGTTCCAAACAGGATCACTGGAGCAAGTGGAATGAGGTAGGACAAGTAAACAGAGAAGAAACACCTGTGTTTAGTGGTAGGGGAAATGTTTTAGGAGGGTTGGAAAATAAGGAGAGGAGGAGGATCATGATGTATTTTGGTGGCGAACAGTGTACATTGTAATAGATTTTTTTGATACTTTCCTAAATACAGATTTAGGAAATTCCCATTCAGCCTCCATTTTTTATAATCTTTCATCTAAATGTGTTCCCCCAGTTATACTTATTTCTGTAAACCAAACTAGGACTGAATCTAGTGTCCATGGTAGACTTCTGATGGGAGCACCCTGGAAGACAAGTTTTGTGATAATAATGTGTAATTTTGTTTGCCATAACGGACAGTTATACATTCAGATTATCCTGCAGCAGTATTGTTATTTCAAATGTTGAAAAGTTGATTTGTTGCATAGATATGTGTAATATATCATTGCACTTAGAACAGAGTACATGTACTTATAAGAAAGGAAGACACCAATCCTTCTACATAACTTTGTTTAAAGATTACCTGTTGAAAGCAGCTACGGTACCTGATCAAGAAATTCTTGAAGATTACAGCTTTTCAGTTTGAGTCCAGCAATTTTTTCTGGGTATGATGAATTCAGAAAACTGACCCAGGATGTATAATTCTGTCGCATGATGCTTTCTTCTGGAAGATCAAATTCGTTGATGATACTGATAATGTTCCTGCCAGAGAAGCCAACGTATTATTAGTTTAAAAGTTTGCAGGTGATGTGGCTGGAAATGCTGTGCCATGTATTCACATGTTACTCAGAAGTTGTATTTACCTTCTGTGCTGCTATTTACAATATAAGGGAAAATATTAATTGGCAGCTTATATATAAAATAGTAGAAAATATGCAGACTATCTAATGTCTCTTTCAGACAAAAATTCTGAGTCCTTTATGCAGATGCAGTCTCTAAACCATTTTTGTTTTATCAGGTCTCCAGATCATTTCCACTACTTGTATTTAATAACTTAGTGAATCTGGTGAAATAGAAAATGGTGGTGCTTTTTTACTACTTCTAATGTTAGCCTGAGAGTAAAGTGTAAGCCTTGATGCGCTGCTTGGAATGAGTTGTTTTAAAATTTGTCTTCCTTCTTACAAATGACCATCCTTGACTCAGTGCCACAGTACTTTATATTTTTACATTAAACTCCTCCATACAGATCCTCCTCCTTTCTGAAGAAAATAAATTCTCTAAATGCCTGTTTTTCAAATAACACATTATCACATTATCTATTTAGGCACTGGAACCGCAGTATAACTTTGGGAACACAACTTTCTCACCTGTCCAAGCAGTCCCAGTAGGCTGTGGTTGCTTTAAACCCCAACACAGAAAAGACTGGGATGGAAGCATAGAGGGATGTCATGCTGTTCACAACTGCTACTGTCACAGCATCCTTTTCACAATCATTTCTAGAGATAGCATTCAAACAAAAGTGATTAAAAAAGGTAGTTTTAAAAACTCTGATTAAGTTATTTCTGCAAACTTTTTTTTTTAAAATTTCTTCTCTCCCTCCTCCCCCTCCCTCCTTCTGTTAGAAAATCTACCGGGCCTTTTAGAAAGACAGATCCTTTTCTAAAGATGCTTTAGAAAAATTAAGGAAAGAGTTTTGAAAATTTAAAGAAATAGCACAAAATGCAGCAAGAATTTAGCCAGCTAATAGAAGTTGTAGTTCTACTTACTTTGCTGGATTGTAGCTTGCGAATGCAATAAGCCCTCCAAAAGCCAAAGAGAGAGAGAAGAAAATCTGTGTAGCTGCATCAAGCCATACACGGGGATTTTTCAAAGTGTTCAGCTGAAAGAATTGGAAAAAATGCATGTATTAGGCTTAAATTAAAATTTCTTTTTCTCTTGCAATTCTCATAGCTCATCTCTTATTTCACTTCTGAAATTTTGAGTTGTGTTGCCATCTAAATACTCTGAAAATGAAAATAGGTACTAAACAGGTCAGTAAAACAGGTGTTTTCAAGGATATCTTTGAGACTATTTAAATGTGTGCAACAATTATAGAATCTTTTTTATTTTACACCTCTTCTGTCTGATGATAAAAATGTGGTTCTAAATGACAGACACTAAGAGCACAATAGGGACAGTACATTACATTCTTCCTCAATTTCTTTCTTTTATTTAACTCACATACTTGGTAACCTACAGTTAAAGAATATTATCTTCCTAAAGCTATATAAACAAATACTAAACCTTAATTGTTTTAAGATGGAAAGTGATTCCATAGCTTTTCATACTTGCTTGAAAAATAATTCAATAAAAACAACTAAAAGCCCAAGCAGACAAGAAGAGAACATTCATTAAAAACAGCATCTGAGATTCAAAGTGCCATGAAAACAGCAATAAAAGATAAAAGGGCAACACAGGGAATACAAGGAAAAAGGAGAAACTGACAGTGAAATTTGAATTTTGATGTAAGGTCAATGTGATACAGGAGGTTAAAAAGCAATGATTGTTGGATTAAAGAGAATGTTAAGCAGTTTTAAATAGCTACACTAAGGAATCTTGCCACTGAAATCAATAAAAAAGAGATAAAACATAAATAATGTGCAAAATGTAAATGTGGTCAGTAAGTATTGCTTTCCTGCAGAAACTGCGAAGTGGTGTGTTATATTCATGCCCTACCAGGTGAATTGCTTTTGGATCTATTATCAAGGAGGGAGAATAGAAACGTTAAGAGTGTTTTAAAAGCCAGATAGTTCAAAAGTAATCCTGGGGCTGTAGAGTATTTCACTTTGTTTTACAACAGTCTGAGTCAAATCTGCATCCGAGCCATGCAGGACGAGTTGTGTGTTTTGTGTCTGTGTGCCTGTGCTAGTGATCCTAGTCCGTGACTGGGAACATCTGTAGGAGGGAGAGGCACATATGCCAAAAGACCCCTCATAGCATTTTGGGTTTCTCTGAAGCTGGCCTGAGCTTGAAGAGCAAGAATGATGAGTCCACCTCAGTGTGGATGGATGCAGGCAATGCCATCACTGCGGGTGCTCTCTCCACAGGGATCACCAGTGTTTGACCCCAGCAGAACTGGTGTCACCTTTTGTGCAGCACAACACAGCAAGCAGATGCATGGAACCATTGCTGGCTGAAGTGCTTCAGCAAAGGCAAACCCTTCCAGAGGTTTGTTTTGAAAGATCAGTCAAGCCCTCAAAGACCAGGGTGCTCTCTTGGCAGGACCTCATGCAGGTGCTGCTGCGGTGCAGAAACTTGGCATTCACGTGGCTGTGTGGCCTTCACACTTTGATTAAGTACTGCCAAGTCAGTTGGTGCTGACAGATGCGACTCCTAGAAGTCTGGCTTTCTGACCAGGAACTTTAGCAAATGAGTCTGGAGGTAGTTTAGATTGATACTAGGTGTAGTGCATTTATTGACTCCAAAAGATACTAATCAACCCCCAAACTGGAAAAGATAATGGGCGGGCAAGCATGCCATGGCAATGTCATTATGTGGTCTTCAGCAAATTATTGAAAGTGTTATTTTATATTTATATGGCAGACAGATTTTATAAGCATACCTTCAGAAGAAAAAATGTGCTGATGCCAGAAATGTGGATGAAGATATACAATCAGAGTGTTAATGAATGAACAGGGGAGTAAGGAGGAAAGGAAGTGTAATTGCTCCCTCATGAGTGGTAAGGTGTTTGGCTTCTTGAATATGTGAACCACAGAAACAGAATTAAAAATTACTGGAGTTCCTGTGATGTGTAATTTTGGTGTAAAAACATCTAATGCTTTTGTCATAAGCAAGTGGCCAACAAGCAATACTGCACTTAAAGGCAGCAGTTCATTAAGGTAGTGTTTTTGTTCTCCTTAATACCAGAAACAGTATGGACAGACCAGGTACCTTGAAAGGTGCTTTAAGTGTCCATGTACAGTAATATATCATAACTGCAAAAGAAAGGGGAAAGTTACAAATTGCCTCTGTGAATAGAGGATTTGAGGCCTGTGCTGCCTTTTTCTTTCTTGGCCATTCTCACTGCTTGTTAAATAGCTGCTGAGTTCTGGGTGCAGGCAGCAGTTGCCCAACCGAGTTCTCAGAATTGTTCAGTGCCGGAGAACCTCCAAATATTTACAGTCTCTGAAGCTCTTTCAAATGTGAGAGAGACTGGAGAAGGAGACATTTGTATTCCTTAGGTGACAGAGGTGTCCACTGAAGCTGAACCATGCAGACTCTTGCTGATATTTGTTGGAGTCTCTTTTCTGCTGCCTCTGGTTATTTATTTTTCCAAAAACCTTTCCAAAAGTCTGTTCAGCTCCTCTGTGGCTTCATCATTGTAGGATTTCTGCTTTCCCCTCAGGTGTCACGTCAGGATTTTTTTTTTGTTTTCTTTGCAGCTTCATTTTCCAAGTAATCAAGAATTTCGAGAAGGTGAGTGAGTCATCAGATTTCTCTATGTCTGAAAGTCAATGTAAAGAAGTAGTTATTATGTGGCCTAAAATTTAGGGTGTGAAAGTGTGTTAGATGGCAAAAGCTGATTACGTATTTCTGCATGAAAATAAAACCATGGCCTCACATAATTAAAATTCATATTTATGCTATTGTTACTTGTGGTACTTATTAACGAGAACTAAAATACAGACTTGGAAAGTGAAAAAACTTTAAAAATTGTGGTTTAGAAAAAAAATTAAATTCATTTGGGTGATTATGATGTTGAAACTGGGTAAGATGGGACTTTTTGTGCTAGATATTACTTTCTTTCACGGATTTTCAGAACCAGCACTGAGGTGAAAAAGTTACCAGATAGTGGATGTGGCAGCTGTTACGGAAAACTACAATTTCTGCTGCACTGCAGAGTTGGAAAGAAGTTGGAAAATACTGCCTACAGTTAGGGAAGGATGTCAAGAAGGTTGATATTATTTATTTTAAAAGTGAACTGAAACAGACAGTAGGTGATCTAATTCTTAGTTTATTTTGCTAAAACTTTTCCTGCAAAAAGACAGGAAAATAAGAAGAAAACAGCACATACTTAAGAAATATGCTTCACAGTTTTGCAAACTGATGTGGCCTGGGTGGGCCAAGTAAATCTCTGCCAAAAAACCTAACAGCCCTCCTGTACAACTCACTTTGGTACATCCCCTGTGGAGAAGTGTAAAAGAAAAACTGGTGTTTGCTCCCAGCAGGGGTGGGAATAAGCCAACAGCAAAGGCAATACTGGTGCTACACATGTGTGGGGTAAGGGGACAAAGAGAAAAGGGAAGTATTGAAGCTGTGTGCTTACTGTCCTTTTGAAGACCTTGAAGTGCCACAACCCTCCACAACAATTGGTAGGTTAGTTTAACAAAGCCATCTCTCTGTCTTATGCTAACTTTGTGTGCAATAGCAACACCAATAGCAGGTGTCACTTACCAGGCTGTTTCATCAGCTTTTCCACATCTGTAGATAAGAACAGCACTAAAACCATCTTCAGACAACTTTTCAAGGATGTCCCCAGGATCTGCTTGCTCAAACCAGCTAACCATCAGCTGCAGGTCCACTGCAGGTAGATTTTCGTTCTGACTTCTGTTGCCAGTGTACAAATCCATCCGGCTCTTTTACGGTGATCCGCTCCTCCTCAGCACTGCAATACCTCCAGGCTTTGTGAGTACACATAAATCTAGTTTTCTGCATTCAGTTCAGGATCATTGCAAACTAAGTCCCAAAGATGCCTGAGCTCTTCCAGAGAAACCCGATAGCCCAGCTGAGACCAGAGGACAACAGGCAAAAGCATGTTCTCTTTGTGTTGTCTAAGCTGCTTTCTTCCCTAAGACATTGCACCAAACTCTTATTGTCCTGTCTGGGCCCTTCAAAAATGCAAGTGTATGTCCTGATCTCCCGTAAAAACCAAGCTTGTCCTTCTTGAGCTCTGAGAGCATTTACATGGGTGTCTGTGCAACTGGGCTTGCAGAAGGAGGGATAAAAGGGTGTCTCATCTGAGCCTCCTCTTACTCTTCTTCCTTTCCAGCCTCGTATATAAAGTATTTCGGAGCTTCTTGGCTTATGTTTTCTTTAATGTCTGTGTTCTTGTTGTAGGAAAGGAAAGGGAAAAGCCCAATGCTCCTGCGTTTGAAGCACCGCTGTGGCTGAGGAGGCAGTGGATGCCTGAGAACGTGTCAGTGGGTGCTGCTTTTCCTCCTCTACACTCACCACTTTATGGAGCTTTTCAGCCAAGCAGGCAGAGTTGTGAGGAGCCTACAGTGGATAGCAACCACTTAGTGGGACAGTTTGACTTTTCATTTGGGAATACTGCCAAGGACAGTGTAGAAAAAGTCCTTCTGAAATGGCCAGCATGTGGAGGGATCTGGAACTCCTGTCCATATGAGAAGATTAGAAAAATGGCAGAGGGGCTGTTCTGCAGCAGTTCTGTTTTTAGGAAGAGATATGGGGGAGGGGAGAAACTCCTGCTGTGAAGAAACAGGGGCAGGAGAAAATTACTTTCAGCCTTCAAAAAAAATCACTTTACAGTGTAATTCCTCAGTCATTCTCCTTGTGAATTCGTAAAAGATTAAAGCTGTGTAAATTCTGTAACAGTGGCAGGGAAGTTCCATCTTTCTTGTGTACTTGTGAAGTACATCAGTTTCACTTACATATTCAAGACTGAGGCACCTGTAATATTCTTATCATTAATTTTCCAGTATTTTCTGATATGCTTACTACTGAACTGTTAAATTCTTTGCTGCTTCTTTTCTTGTGAAAATATATTAAAATACTAAGTCACTTCATCTCAGAAAAAGAGCTTAGCTGAACTCTTGGATAGACATCTAAACCAGGAGTTGTTGGAAAATGAGTATACAGTATGAAATCTGAGGAGGAGTCAAAGGAAAAATATTTCTAATACTTACATTAGGGGTGAAGAGGTAAATCAGACCATCAGTGGCTCCTGGTAGAGTGAGTCCTTGAATAAGGAATATAGTCAGGACCAGGTATGGAAATATTGCTGTTACATAAATTGCCTAAAGTACGGAGGCCAGAAGACAGACAGTTACTGGCAATAACTTCAGTAAATCCTATTTAAGTTATTGCAACATACAATCCTAATAATATTAGATCAGACAGCTATAGATGACTATGGCCATCTTTCAAATGAGCAGGGTGTACTTTTACAGAATGTATTTGTAACAAAATGGATCTTAAAACTATGTGAGGGAAGGCTGGTAGGGCAGAAGTTTTTGCAATGGAAAAGGAGAGAAACGTGATTTTAAGCCACCTGCACTGCTGTTCTGACTTCGTTGGACAGGGAGCACACTGAATGGTGCTAGTGTGCTCAATGGGGAAGGCTTTCCTTGTGGTAAAAACTCAGTATCTGGAGGGCAAGATTTCAAATTGTGGGACAATTACTCCTCTACCCTTTCCGTACCTTTCCTGTGGTTTCAATTCCTCGGATGGTGCAGAGATAGACAATTGCCCAGCAAGTTGCTAAGCACAAAATGAGCCACCACTGTAACGTGCCACTCTCAGCAATATCGGGTGTTATGTTCAAAGTTTTCCTGTACCAAAAATAATTTACTGCGGTGCTTTCATAACATTCTTCGTTGAACCCTGAAAAAGTGGCAAGTGTTAGAATAAATTGTGGGCTGCAAAATCAAATACAGAGATGGACTTTCTGCACTGTCTGTAATGTGCAGCAAGAAAAACTCCCACAGCAGGCTGAGACTGTGAGACTTCTATGAGACCTTCACCAGAGCATCACCAGCATTTTATACAGGGGATAACTTCCTAATTAGAAACAGTGTTGTACTCAGTGCAAGGTAAAATCTAAACTAATTGCAGTGAAAACTATGATATTTTTTAGCTGTATGGCTACAAGTTGGTGGAGCCATAACAAACTTCGAGCACCTGAGGATACATCTAAGCCCAGGCTCCCCTGACTATGTCATGGCACTGTGGTGGGGAAAGACCCAAGCCTTGCCTCTTTGGTTTGAGTTTCCAGGACTTCTGTGAACGGGAACTTCAGGCATCTGCATCCAGGGGAGTGGGCATTACCCAGCCAGGCTCTGTGCCTGAAGAAAAGGGAACTGGGAACATGGCATACACCACAACGTGTGATGTCTAATTGTCTTCCTCCACTAGAACAGTCCTAAGGCCTCCAAAAGAAAGTTTAATTCTGCCATGTTTTGGGTTTTTTCTTAGCCTTTTACTCAGATGATATTTCTTGCCATGCCCTGGAACTTGTTCTCTCTCACGCTCTAAAGAAATAGAAAGTTGAAAATAGTTTTAAAAGCCTGAGACATTCTTCCTTATCGTGCTTATGTACACTGTCTCTCTTCTGTCTTACTAAAGGTTTTGTAATGGATAACAGGACTTGTTCTTTATTTTGTTTCCCGTTTTGAAGTCAAACAAAAGGACTCATGGAGACTCTGGCTATTGCTATTCCTGTGATCATGATGAATTTGAGTAGGCTATCATGACTCTTGTACCTTTTTAACAGGAAATCAAACCAGGACTTGTGTACAACTCAGGGCCAAATAAAGTGTGGCTTCTCAGGATTTCCTGATTACCCCAGAGTCTGATGTTTGTGATCCTCCTTTTGCTAGCAGTGGTCATGGAGGTGTACTTACCTGTTCTGTTTTCGTTTAAAGGACAAACACTCCAAGGAAGAGGTTCTTGGAAGGAGTTTATGAAATACCACATCACCCAAGTTAAAACAGTGTTGTAGTATAAGCTCACCAGAACCGACACCACCCACGAACCAACTCCTGCAGAAAGCACAAGATCTCACTTCAGAAAAGCTTTGGAAGAAATTATCAGTCAGTCAGAGCACTAGCTTTTAGAAGCTCGCATTTCCTTTTTCAAGATTTTCTTTTCCACGCCCCCCAACCTCATCCTGAGATTTTCCCATGAAAGTTGAGCATCTGTGTCCTCAATAGCCAAAGACTGGTGCACAATCCCTCAGATCACCAGCCCTGCTCTAGGAATGCTGACATTCTCTGCTTACGCAGAAGATTAGGGTTGAAATCTTTCCTCTAGTATATAATCCATTGTTTTCAACAATACCAGACAACTTTAATAGCAGAGAGCAAAGGAGACCAAAGTTTTATAATGTGCTGTAGCTGCATGAGGCCACTCTTGTCCCAGATCATGCACATATGCCCTATACTGGTAACTGGTTTGGTCCTGTGATGGGGAGGGAAGAATAAAAACACCACAGTTTCTGCTTGCTTGCATTTTTGCAAAGGGAGTATGAGCATGCTTAATTGTAGGAGATGGGTTTAGCTGGAACCACCACCTGCTACTTGGTATTTCTTCCTTGTTGCCCTCTGGCCCTTAGATGACTCCTCTTACCCACCCCTTCTCCTCCCACACAGGCCCACAGGCAGGGCTGTCAGGGCCAAGCCTGTTTCAGGCACCTGCTTAAAGCAGGTCATGATCCAGCAGGGCTGGCTGAAGCATCCAGGAGTTTCCCCCTGCAGGCACAAGGGTGTTATCTCAAATACCCAGTAGAGTCAATGCCTTAACCCTCTCATGGTGGCTACTCTGAATCACTTTTTGCAGCCTAACAATGGACACAGGACACCAGATGTGTTTTTTCATATATTTAATAAATAAAAAAGAATTGGCAGTACAGGACTGCATGCCTGTCTGCCTGCCATGTGGATTGTCCCTCGTGCCCAGCTGTGTTGATAAAGTCCCTTCAGTGTCCCCACCCTCTTGTGGAGGGGAGCTTCCCCAGGTGCTTTGGACTCTTAGGATCCCTGATTTCCTGTCTTTCTGTCCTCCCTAGAGTCTGACTATTCATGAACAGAGAAGACTGGGTCCTGGAGGGGCTGTGGGGGAAGAGCGAGAAGCGCTGTGGGCAGGCAGCTCTTGTATGGCACCAAGGTGTGGTTGGAATGGGGCAGCATTGAGTAGCAGAGCCCATGTTCATTGTGCTCTCCACAGCAAGGGTTATTAGGTTTGCATTTCAGGCTCCTAAAATGAGTCTAAAATGCGCCTGGAGTAACGCCTGACGAGAGCAATACAGAATTACAGAATCACAGGGTGGTTTGGGTTGGAAGGGACATAAAAGATCATCTAGTCCCACCCCCCTGCCATGCACAGGGACATTTCAACTAGACCAGGTTGCTCAGAACCCCATCTGACAAGGCCCTGAATGTTTCCAGGGAAACCACCCTTCAATATCCCACCACCCTCATGGCAAAATATTTCTTTTTAATCCTAACACTCATTTCTTTTTATATCCTAAAAAGCATCAGGCACAGGTCTGTAGGAAGTGAGTGCTGGGAGGGAGCTGGGACTGGAGAGATGTACCAATGCCTCCAAGGTAAGGAGAGATGGTGTTCCAGGCTCCGACGCTGCCTTTCCTCAGGCACTGCCCTAGGGCCAGCTCAAGGTGAAGCAGTGGGATTCCTTCGAAGAGAAGAGCGATGAAGTATGGGATCAGGAAAGCCCCTGAAAAGACATTTAAGTGTGATTAAGCCACGTGATTATCTGCATCTCACTGAAATTACTGGTTTATAACTAATCTGCTTTATGAGCCTAACAAAGTCCTTGTAGGATGTGTTGAGAGAGGGATCATTGCTAGGGACACCTACCAAGTAACATCTGTTGCTGGTAATTTTGGTAGTGAAGATGGAGGAGGAGGGACTGGGATGCTTAGTGCTGCAGGATGATTCCCTCAGGCATTGCTACAGCCCATTATAAGCAGCCTCAGTATTTCATCCATTTCCCTTTCTTTTAAGCATCTTCTTTTGTCCCCCTTCTTATAAAGCACAAGGGTTTTCCTGTCCCCTATACCATCTGTTTTCCTTTCAGTGCATTGCCTCGTTTCTTTTCTTAAAGATCTCAGGCCTGTGCTCCTCTGTCCTGCAGAGGAAAAGCAGGATTATATGCTGTATACCCCAGGTTATTTTATTGCACAAAGCCTCTGGCTAATGAAAAACTGAAAGCAAGGCTGAAGTTGTTCTCAGAGACATGTGAGCCATGAAACTTCATTTCTTCCGAGTTTGTATCCTTTATGTCTTTTCTGTTTTCCTCACAACATCTCCCTTGGGCCAGAAGCAGCGTGTTCTGTTGGTTGCCTGTGGGAAGGGACCAGTGCTACCAACAGCCTGGCTGATTCCTGTTAAACTGTGTTCAGTGCCTCACTTCCCCCACCTTCCCTCAGAAGGGACTCACGTTTGGGTCTCCCTCCTTTTGCATAGATGCTGATTTTTGTGAGACAAGACGTTTTATCAGTATGTTTACACCACCTGCCCAAATGGCCAATTAAATTGAAATAGTCGGGTAGATTGAAGTTTATTGCCATGACCAACAACCACTGTGACCAAAAAGTCTCTTTTCTCCAGGGAAACAAAGGCAGAAGTCCTGCCTCAGCCACCTCCCAGTCCTCCTACAAATGCGTACAGATTCTGTGCTCCTCATCACTTTGTCAATAAACCTGTGCCTTGTTCTGACACTTCTGCTTTGCCTCCAGACCTCGTATCTGGATCTGCTCAGCTCTGCTCTTCCAGCTCTGTAAACTTTCTTTATGCTCCATCTTCGGCCCTGAGACAGAGGTGGGGGAACGCACAAGGATTTCTGGTCTCCACCTGGAATGGCGCCTGGGTTCTGCAATCACTGGCTATTTGGAAAGGCTGGGCAGATAAAATCTTATCTCTTGAGCTAGTGTTGTATTGCAATAACTTTGCTACCTCTTGCTAGGTGCTGCAATAAATACGTACAACACCCAGAGAAGGTGTGTTGTTGAATGGTTTAGCCTTTTATCAAGGTATACATAGGAACAAAAATCACGAAGCTCTTCTCAGCAAAGAACTGTTCTTAAACTGCCAGACTTGGAAATAAGTTTGGAAACTCATAACTTGGAAATAAGAAATAATCTCACCTTAAGATCTCTACTCTTAGAATGTTTTTTACTGAGAAGCAGATTTGAAAATGGAATCTCACAGTTAATTCCCAGTATGTTAAATCCTCAGTTTGAGGTCCCTTCCAGAAGAACTCAGTAACCTCTTGCCATGCTCAGTCCTGTGGTCTGTTTCAAACCTGCTGCAATATCCCTCTCCACAGCACACCTGAGGGTGCCAACCCTGCCCTCCTGACAGTCTGATGCCTTGGACTGTCTCCTGGGAAGAGCAAAATACTGAGGCAAGTGACCAGAGCACTGCAGTATGGAGCCCTCTACTTCTTCATCCATCTGCCTGGCCCTCCACCAGCTCTGGGCAGCAGCTGTTTCGCTGCAATCCATGCTGAGCCCTTGCTAGCAGAGCACTCCGAAAGAGACCAACCTATCTCCCGTATCATATCTCCTGGGAAATAACTGTGCAATAATTAGTGCAAACTGTTATCTCTCTCTCCTTTTCTGTTTGCTAGTTGAACCACTGGCAGCAGAGCATGTTTAGACATTCTGCTGATAAAAGCATGTTTACTTTGTGCTGGCTTGTGTGTATCTTCAGGCATATATACAGCATGGCAAAACATAATACCACACTTAGAAAAAAACCACTGGTTTTCCATGAGAATGATATAAAAGAATCTGCTATCTGCAATATGAAAATATGGCAAAATAATGGGTTAACAACAAATAGTTTATGAAGCTAATCTTTCTAGAACCTAGTTCAAGTAAATGGCTTGTAGCGTAAGATAAGTTTTTAGTTACTCATTCCTTTGCATTACAGTATTTTTAGGCAAAAAGAAAAGAGGGAAAGAAGAGAGAGTCTGCTGAAGCACTTGAAGCTTACTCTTTTCCACAATAAAATCCCCCACCTATAGAAAAACATGGAAAAGTATTAACAGAAAGATATCAGATATGGAATAGTGAGTAGGAACCCTCTAGCACTGTATAGTCAAGGGCTCTGCTTATAGATAGAGGAGGATGTGCTAGAAGGCCAAATTTAAGTACCTTTTTTAAAAAATGCCATGAGTAATCTAACCATGGAGAAAGCAAGGAGAATATCCAAGAAGCAGAGAACCTAAGACACAGCAGGTATCACAAACCAGAGCATTCAAACACAAGCACAGCAAACTCCAGCAGAACGCATATGATGTTTCGCACAGGCACAGCAGAACTCTGTAGACTTGGCTTCCATAGGGCACAGGAAAAGGAAACTTTAGCAGAAAAAATCATAAAGCACAAGTAACAAATTATCCTGTATCTGCACATTCTACCTAAGAAAAAAATGTTTTGGGTTTTTTGCTCTCGAAAAGTGAAAAAGGAAAATCATAACGATAAAGCATCCTGAAGTACTTTAAAAGCCTGGAGAAATGCCCATAAAATCAAAAGTATTGCCAAAGCATGATTGACTTGAATCCCTGGGGTGTCACCTAGGAAAATTTTAGTCTACAAGATTCCTTCTGTCAGAAAGACACTGAAGATTCATAAAGCATCCGTCCTGCAAGTAGGTATACGCGGTACTAAAGATCAAGGGGGAAAAGCCCCAAAACTCTTCAAAATTTACATGAGTTAAACATTATGCTGGAAGGAATCTTGCACAAGGATATCACAAAGCTATGGAACAATCCCCACACACTTGAGAGGGCACAGAAGGCCTACGAAAGCTTTTTCAAATAAGGCTATCACCAACTGCAACTACTGCACTACTGGTAAGCTGGTGTCATCAACAAGAGAGTCTCAAGTGACGGGGAGCACCAGTGTGTAACACGATTGCTGAAGAACCATTGGAGTGGAGACAGCTCCACAGTCATAGCAGCAGGAAAGAAAGGACCAGGTGCACTCGAGATACACAGAGGGTTTTTAAAACCTGACCCCTTGATTGCAATGCACAGGCAAATCAGGTCAGAAAAGCAACTGCCCAACCATATCCAGCAAAATGACTCTTGAAGGGCGCAACCTTTGTTATATCACCTGCACGTGATAGTCTGAGTGGGGAGGGCATGAACCATTAGGCAGCCTCTGGAGAGCTGCCCATGCACCACGGGACAGAGAGACCAGGAGGCTCCGGAAGGAGTGCAGTTGGTTCTCAGCAACCAGCGAAGCAGAGTTAAACAACAAAATTGTGTTTGTCACTTGGAGAGAGAGACCAGCAGACTGGACTAGTGGAAATGTAAAGCAGTTTATGGTATCAGCCAGGTAACCTCCTAATCTACGGGTACCAGGAGCAGCAGAAATTGATGAGCCTCAGTGAGAAGCAGAGAAGAAGACCCAGTAGCTTTGCTTGATATTGGGATACTACGTAAGATTCACTAAATGGTGGAGAAAAGCTTGGAGGAACTGATCCGTGTATTCAGTCTTGCATCTTACCAGTGCCTGTGGATCAGCTAGCAGAAGAAAAGCAAGTGACTTGAAATGATGGTCTAAAGACACAACAGCATTTGGAAGGCCAGAACATGAATAACAATTTTCCTTCAGATAGAGATTTAGGAGTAGAAAAAAATAATTATTATAAAGGCTGAAATTACCTGGAAAGTGGAAAAATAGTAATTTGGAAGCGAATGCACCTGTAGAGTCTGATAAATTCAGAAAGCACATCTCAATGTGATAAAATGCATCAAGCATTTGGAGATCCTCTTCATCAGTTCTGTTGGTACACAGGAGGAGTGGTGATGGGTGCACTTTTCCAAAACTAAGAACTTAATGGCAAGATACCTGTGATAACTCATGCAATTTTATGGAATAGGTGGTAATTATTTGTTCAGATACAGAGAAAAAGATATTAGCTTTTCAGACCTGTCCCACTATCTCCATGGGAGTTCAGCTAAGCAGTGTAGGATAGTCAACACAGCAAGGAATTGCATCAAGACATAAGGTAGGAAGAAAAGCAACTTAATCACACTCAGCCCTCTCTCTAGAAAATAGCACTTCATGACCTCTTTTATGTCTTCTGCACATGCCTCAATCCAGATGAAAATTATGAGCTACTCTAAGCATTTTATTAGTGCAGCACACCTATGATGGCACTGATATTGCCTTGCAGGCCACATGGCACATCTTACTGGCTCTGAAACTTGGCAGGGTTGAGTTTCCCATGTAAATGACTATATCTCCTTGAGCAACAGTGAGGGAGCTAAGGCCATGTCCAGAAAACCAAAGGGGCAATAGCTATTTCAAATGAAGGTGGGTAACACCCAAAGATAATTCATAAAATAAGCTTGGCAAACTTCCCTGTGAAATGTTAAGGATGCAAGCAGGCAGCACTCACATACAAGCATGCACCAACCTGAGCTGTAAAGGGCAATCAAATATAAGAAATTATCAATGGATTGACTCCACATGTTACAGCTTTTCACCAAGGGCTTAAGCAGGGATGTCAACAAACCAGAAAATGAAGTTTGCTACTTGCTATAACCCAATTTTTCTGTCAGAGTGAACTGTTCTCTTCCCAACATACTATGGTTTTTTGGGTTGGTTTAGGCTTGTTTGTTTTTTGTTTTGGTTTGGTTTTTTTTGCAGTATCTTCCAGTTATACATTTTGTTCCTCTTAGGTTTTGTTTTCCTTTTGAGGACACAGTGAACCAGGCATTTCACAGCACATTGCAGTTCAAATTTGAGCAAAAGGTCAAGTAGACCATGGGTTGTGAAAGTCTGTAAATGGTTGTCCCAGAAGTAAACAGTTCTCCCTTTTTAGCATGACTGTAGTGTTTATGTGTATTTATTTTCCTAGAAAGAAACTGTATTTTATATTAAAGATATTTTTCAGTCATTTTATAGGCTCGGGCACTACACACATTTTTAATACCCATGGGTTAAGCAAGCACATATATATATATTACATATATATATATATATACACACACATATTAGTTATAATCAAAAGTAAACCACTGCAGTCAGTTCTATCTAGAACTGGGTTGGTTTTTCTTAGGTATACTCAGATGACTCCATGTGTACCCATATAGATGTATGACTTTTTCGTGTCTCAGTTTTAAGTGACGAACTCTATACTGGGCTATTTAGAGACTTCTTTTCAATCCCAGTTGCCTGGGAACGTTTGTGTTTGTCTCCACTGACTGTGGCAAACAACCTTCATACCCATTAGTCATGAAAAGTAAATAGCTAACTTAACTCAGGCAATAAATCCAAATAATCAGTAACGGCAGCAGGTGATAAATGTCAGCAGAACTGATATTGTGTTAGATCGGAGTTACTGAGTAACGCTAATGTGCGATGAATCAGGGCCAGAGGTCTGATGGGAACAGCTGACATGCGACAAATACACAAGCATTCATTTTCATCTCTTGTTTTTGGAAAGATGCAGAAATGAGGATATCACCTGAACCAGCTGTGAAACTACCCCAGAAGCCATTCAGCCTTCAAGCATGTCTATGCCATACCCATACCTGGTTTCACTGTGCTTGTGATTTTAGCTGCAGGTGCAAAGCCATGGCACATCTCAGGGCTCCCAGTTAAACACAGTGCTGCTGGTCTCTCCCTTGTGCACATCTTCACATGCACACACACAGGATTTATGCTCCAGTACCCCATAAAATCTATTGGGCTTTTGCACCTGCGTTGTTTGCTTTCAAAAATGCAACCCCAAACCACGTCACTGCCTTAAATTAACAAAAGAAAAATGCAGCTGCCTTATAAACTGATATAAATGCAAGAGCTCTGTCTTCTCAGTGATCTTCATAACTCACTCAACTTTTCCAATGCCAGCTTTCTAGGATAACTTTTTCACAAACTCCCCAGCACTTTGTTACAGAGTCCATCCTGCTGTTGAGCTCTTTGAACCCTATACTGAAGCCCAGTGACCAAACACTGGCTGCACATCCATACAATAACCTTCATTCACCACTGTCTTGTTCCACTCTTGGTGGTGATGCAGAGGAGCTGTTTGCCATTACTGAGTCTGGCGGCTATTTTAAACCAGTTTTTCACTGGCAGATTACTACTCAGGGAGCAAAGGAGCAATGCAGCCCTTGTTCCTGCAGCATTTTCCTGTCTTTATTACCTTTAAACCGGCTCTACTCCCTGTCTTTTTTGTCCCTAGAAGTTCCTGTGAGAAATATTAGAGTTCTGGAGCTGGATACACAAGCAAGCAGACTTTCTGAGCACTGTTTAGTCCATAAGATAGATCGCCTCCTTGCAGTCGGTCTCATGCTTCTCTTGGGTTGGTGAGGTCTGTAGGATGGGGATGCAGGGGACCCCAGGAAGGAGGATGGAGGGGAGAGATCAAACCTCAGGAGCAGATGAGCATTGCTGTCTTCTGAAATGAGGCTGGGATCTGAAGATGTTGAAACACCACTGGCCACAGCTGGCCATGGAGAAGCAACCGCTGGTGCTTCATAGGAAAGTGTGAGAGCCTTTTTATGGCCAGTAGAACAATATTTCATCTTAATCCCGATTTTGCACAAATTTTGTGCAGACTCACAGAGCTGGTGGCTCCAAAGGCTGCTCTGTGCAATGAGATGTGTGGAGGAGCTTCATCTTACTACGGCCCTGCCTGGGAGTTTCAAACTTTCCACTGAGCACTTTGTGTTAATCATTCATTACATTACAAAAATATCACATTATGTTTGCTTTATTATGTTATTTGTTAATCCTGAATGCTTTTTCCCTTGCTTTCCAAGATAGAAAGGCCACCTGAGATGCTGTAGAGAATTCGACCTACAGCTCCTGCGCCAGAACATTTTCCTCGCAGGTCTCATGCCATATCTGCTATGGGGATGTCTCTCTAAAGATGTTCATCATGTCTCATTAATGTCAGTATCATTAACTGAACAGACAGGTTTTTTTCCAGTAATTCCCATGGACAAGTGCAGAGAAACAGTGTGCAGTCATGACTTTCTAGCCACCCAGTTATGGTACTTTTCTGCAGGAGTTTCACTGGGTGTCACATCTTGTAAATAAATAATGGAAACCATCAAGTGTCCTGGGAAGAATTTAACCTACTGGTTCTTGTCTTTTCTTATTTGCATTTGTATAACTGTAACTCTCAGCTGTTACATATTCAGCCTTAAAAAGCTCCTTGCCACCAAAATAATTTCCATTTTCTTGTTTATAGACTATGATAAACATACTCTAATTTTCAACTTCATGTCCTAAATAGATTGAATTCTTAAGTTGTTTCTTGTCCCGGAGTTTTTCCATCCTTTGAATTATTGCTGGCGCTTTTCTGCATTTTGTCTAATTTTTAAAGTTGACTTTGAAAAGTGGACTTTTGGAAAAAGTCAGGGGTTCAGAAGTTGTCTTACTATAGGCAGCAACATCTCTATCTACTTCCTAGTGCTGCTTATATTTGCAGAGAATCTCTATCTTGATACAATGTGCTATAGCTCATTCATCGAGCTACTTACCAGAGTCCCTAAGTGGCTACTTCTCTCTGAAACACCTTCCATTACAGGCAACATCTATTCTTGATTCCTTGGTTGATTGAAATATATGTAGTTCATCAAGAAATACAGACACCTTGGTAAAACAAACTTGGATGTGATAATATTTTCTGTCATTTGGCAGTTTCTCCTGGTGTGAATTTTCGGTTTCTCCAATTAATTGAAAAATAACAAATTACACTGGGCTGAAACAATTTGCTCACTCTTCTTTAGACAGCTTACCATGGCAGACTTCAAAAGCTTCTGTGAATAGTGAGTTATCATGTACTCTTTTCTGATCCATTTATATTTACCAAATTGTCTGCTTCTAAAGCAATTCTTCATGGAACTTCTACTCAGGCACAGGCTTAGGCAGCTGTCCGTGACACCTGGCAGGCTCCTGTGGCTGCTGCATCAGCTGAGCATTTCAAACAGCCTCACAGACAACCAAAAGCACAATTTAGTTTCGTGCAGGGGCAATTCCAGATGATGAGGTAGCTCCTAAGAGCTTCAGAGGAGGGTGAGGAATGGCTCACTCACCATCCTAAAGGGAAGTTCTGTGGCCATTTATCTGGGGACCAGTTCCCTCAGGCCCCCCCAGGACTTCTCACTTCTCCTTAAAGTAGCCAGCTGCAGATTCAGTTTCCTGCTTCTATTGGGACTGTAGTAGCAGTGTAAAACCTTTAACATAGTTTTTTCTATCATCAGTCTGGTTAGCATCAGTCTGCTCTTCCTAAACAAACGTATCATTTTATAATTAAATATACCTCTATAGAAAAAGCCAATTAACTGGTGGAAAACATTAATGAGAATTAGTGGTTTTTTGAAAGTGATATAATTGATATACATTACGTAATTTCCATGCCCATCAGAAGTTAGTACGGTTGTATGAGAATACAGTTCAGTATTTTGGCAAAGCCCCATTCCAGTCTTACCGCCTCCATGTATCTGACACAAGTATGGAAATCGCCACACGTTCCCCAGGCCAACGGCAAATCCAATACAGCTCAAAATATACTGGAACTTATTGTCCCACTTGGGTCTGCCATCTTCTTTAGGGATTTCAGGTGTTGCTGATAAATCTTTCGACATTTTAATGAAATATCCTTGGCTCCTTAGCCCCTTTCCCTAAAAGTGGGAAGATGCTTCGAAACCTGTCTCTCCTACAGGTTTTATGCAGGGTGACAGAAGGATCTTGGAAGAGAGGTGGAGCTTTCTTTTTATCTGATGCAAAGGACTGTGCCATTGCCAAGGCTGCAGTTTAAAGACAAAACCAGGAATTATTATTATATGGAGAGTTACCACTCTTCCTTTTTTTGCAGCTGCTTCTATAGTTAGACAACTTGGCAATATGTTGTTAATGGGTAACTCAGGATCAAACAGGTTTTTGTTTTCTGTTCTCCTTCTGTTCTCAGACTCTGTCAGAGAAGTGTGATGCTGAATATAATTAAAAAGAAACCTTTGCAGCGTACTAATTGAAATTGCAAAATACTTGTAAAAGTCTATGAATAAAATGTTGGCATTTCCTTTCTTAGTTTATTAATATAAGTAAATAAATGAAGGCATCTTTTCCGAAGGCAAAAAGTCAATTAGAAAAAGAACCAAGAAAAATTAGACCTTATATGTTCAGATATTAGAATTTGGTCCATTTTCACAATAGTTGCTAGAAGTTAATCACTTCCCACCTGTCAATGAATCCCCAGTGACTATTTTTATTATTCATTAAATAGTTACTGATGAGTGGAAGAGCTGAATGTTTTCCTTCAATTGAAAGTATGTGGGAATATTGTTCTGTTTTCTTTCAGTAATGCCGGGGTTTTGCTGCTGTCCATGCCAAACCAGTTCATTCCATACTAAACAGAGCAGCCAGTCAGCTTGCTTGCTTCAGTAAATAAACACTTTATGCCCGGATTCCCCTCTCGAAATGGGAAGAGTTTCTAGGTGAAGGTGAATTGCTTTCCCCAAAATAAAAGCCCTGCTCTGTGGCTAAGCACACAAATTTGATCAGGTTGCAGATCATCCAACCAGAAGCCAGCTTCAGATCAAGGCTACATGACTTTCCCCGGGCTGTCACAGCTCATCTGCTTACAGCTCTGCAAATATCCAGACTCATAGGTGGAGCAACTCAACTTCCCAGTGTCTTATCAGAGTTGTTTCACAGGGCACACATGAGCTGGACACAAAGCATGGTTTGGCAGCACTTGCACAACGTCAGTGATACCAGGGCACACACCATCATCACTCCTTCCCCTGCTGCTCTTCTGATCAGGAGATGCCCGGGGCTGGTCTTGGGCCCTTCCAGCAACACCCTGAATTCCACACCTGGTACCTGCAGCTAGCCACTTCAGATGTGATGTTACTCATTCTTGGTGGCTGAGCTTTTTATCAGGAGAAAACTCTGACCAAAAATGTTGTTCCCATTAAAGAGCAACATCTTCAAATAGTTTAAGTAGTTGCCTTCATTAATGTAATTTTTAGAAATTGAAAATAGAATGTAAATTAATTTAATCGTTCAGGTTCTCTGGAATGGGTTGCCCAGAGAAGCTGTGGATGCCCCATCCCTGCAAGTCTTCATGTCCAGGTTGGATGGGGCTTGGAGAAACCTGGCAAAGCGGAAGGTGTCCCTGCCCATGGCAGGGGGGTTGGAACTGGATGATCTTCAAGGTCTTTTCCAACCCAAACTATTGATTCTCTGATTCCATGAAGTACACATGCAATGCCTGGTACTTTACTCTCTATTTAGAGCAGATAGACAACACTAAAGATACATTCTGGAGTAAATATACCCTAAGTACACCTATTTCTTTTAAGAGTCTGTTTCGATTACAATCAGCATGAGGGTGTAAATTGGATCCATTCTCATTCCAAGAGGTGGGGGTAGGAATTGCTGCAAGGTGATACAAGTGTGTTGTCCATAAACACAGCCAGTTGGATGAAGAGGATCACCCATCCAGAGGGGACATGGACACTGTCTGCTCCAGGCACTCAGCCTGGGTGCTCTAACAGTGCCCCTTTCCCTTTCTGGTGGCCACATGAGAAATGGGACTCCTCACTGAGCTCCACTGGGTCACATGGAAGTTAGAGCCTTGAAACAGTTTTAAGATAAGTGTGTGTGTGTGTTTGTGTGTGTGTGTTTGTGTACATGAACCAGAGCCACCTACCCTGATGGCAACAGAGGAGAGCAAGGTGTGCACCCTTGTGCGCCTTGGATCTCCCATCAGCATGGACACCCCAGACAAATGGTGCACCCCTTGCTCATGGGTGCCACAGAAGGCAGATTTTGCTGTTTCCTGAACTGCTGCTGCCCCATTGCAAGATTACCTCTGCTGTCATCAGCAAAAGCAGCACTAACTGCTAGGAACTTGGAAATTATAGACAATTCATAAAATACATAGATTTCTAAATGAATCAAGCTGTCATTCTTGTACTTAAAAATGTTTTTATTAAATATTTTATACTTCTCTATGAGACAAATAATATTAGTGGCTTTGCGCAACACAGTGGCATGTAAAGTAAAAACAATTTAACGTGCAAGAGAAGACTGCATTAAGTTACCCTTCATATTGGCCACCCAACCAGAATGATTACACATGGAAGAGTCACTTATGACATTTCATGCCCAGTGCATCCCCAAGTGGAGGGGATGGAAGTCAGCTTCAAACAAGCTGGCTTCTGAACCAGAAAGAGGACGAATGATTTGGCCTGGTGCCCCCATCACTTGCAAATGTCACTGTTTTGCTTCCAGGATCCAGGCCATCGACTCCTCACCGTGCATTGCATTGTTAAGCAAACGTTTACCTGGAAACAACACATGGTTATCCTTTCAGGAAAATAAAATTAACTCTGGATTCTTAAAAAAAAATATTTTTTTTACTTTCCTCACTGACAGAGCATCCTTCCACATTTGAAAAAAAAAAAAGTTTTATGACGTATACTTTAAGTTTCCATTAATGGAAGTCTCAGATGTAGCAATAAGGCCAGCACGATCTTTCTTTCTCTGACAGTAGCTCCTGATGGCTTTGTAGATGGCAAAGGTAGGGATGGCCAAACTGGGCACTCCGGCAAGGACTACAATGACAGCATACACCCAGGGGGGATATTCAACCTTCTCTGTTTTGGGGAACTCCTCCTGAAAGAGCAAACAACCAAGTTGTAGAAAGTCATGAGGAGCAAACACCTGGGAACATGCACACATTCAGTAATTCAACAGATTGAAAATGTAATCGGAACAGTGGCTGGCCATAATGGCACAACAGTTTGCCAATTCCACAGCAGCTTTCAGCTCAAGGGTTTCCAGCCTCGGCTGTTTTGGACTTATTTTTACTTTAAAATGATGTAAAGAAAATGGCATGAAAGAAGTAAGAGCCAGGAAGGGAGACGGGAGGACTGGAACACTTCCTTGGCACATTCTTTGGGAATGGGGGACCTGACAGACCACCAGGGCATTATGGCCTATCAGCCTTTTGGTGGGAAGACTGAAATCAAAGGGTAAGGGAGGGCTGAAACATTAAGAAGGAAGTGAGGTTGCAAAGGAGGAGAAAAGTAAGCAGTCCCATTTCCATGACTTGTAGCAAGTTTGCCAGAAAACTGATGGAAGATGAATATAACTGACAATGACTCTTACATTAAACAAGAATACTTAAAATAATTATAAATAAATATTTTGGTTTATACACTTACATAGCTAGGGTCCCAAACACTGTAGAGCAGTTCTTTGTTGACTGTCACCACAAAATAAAAGAGAAAGATAACTAACATAATGAGGGGACTGACGAGTCTCCAGGTAATCTGCCAGAAAATGTTGGGCTTGTGTCCAATCATGAACTCAATATCCTTGTTAAACCTAGAAACAAAAACAGGAAGTTCAGGACCTTAAAAGCCAGCCAGGATCAAAGAATGCCTGCTCATAAACAGGGAAGTCCAAATTACCCTTAGTTGTGGTTCCCAGGAATTTGCTAATCTCAATATGAGACCAGAATCGACAACATCAGGAGTTAGGCCTCAGTAGTTCAAATTAAGGCACATATCATTGCAAGTCAGGAAAATTATTTTTGGAAATGTACTATCTTGAAGAAGTCTGTGAGGCATATGTGAAATAGTTTCAACAGGAAAGAGTCAGTGCAGAATTTTTTGGGATTTTCTCGGAAACATATTTCAGTATTGCTTCACAAATTTTTGGTAAGGATCTCAGCTCTGCATAAATTAAAGGGAGTGACACAATATTAAAAAGGAACAAAAGCAAATAGCAGTAATTTAATTGGTAGATTGTAATATAATGTTTGCCTAATTTGGATATCTACCAGTTTTCTCAGGCTGAATAGTGAAACAATATTTAACTTTACATATTATTAAGAACACCTACAATTATGTTATTTGGATTATTCATGGAACATGAAATGGACCATGGGACAAAAATATTTCCACAAGAAGACACAAGCCCTGCATTGAGAGTGGTACTGTCTGCATCAGTCCTGAACCAATTTACGGCCTCTCCATATAATGCAAGACCTTGTGCACACACTTCTTTAAAAATTGTTCATTTGGAAGTTTGGGGGTTCTGTTTTAGTCCTTTTGTCTGGCTTTCCTGCATATCCTATGGGGATAAACCTGAGGGGACTATTCAGTTGGTCCTTCAACTGTGAGCAACACACTGAATCCTCTTGAATCTCAATTACTACGTAAACTGATTTTATCTTTTCATCCCTAACATCTGAGATCTAGGTGTCTTAAAATTATATGGAGCCCCATGTCCTGACTACAGCACACGTTCAGGTGTAGTTCATGTGTGTCATGGATAACACACATGTTCTCCTTCAAGAAACGGAGCCATCTTTCTACCAATGACCTTTTCACAAAAAAAGATCACAGAAACTCATCTGGAGCAGATAACACCACTTTTGGGCAGCCCTGACAAGCTCTGTTCTCAAAGAGGACTACAGTGATGTGAACCGGCCAGGAACATTAAAGTTTGGTAGAGGCTCTTTTCTGAATCAAACACACACACACACTAACACATTGCCCTCACTTTATGGACTCAACCCATGTTTGTGTCCTGGGAATAATTTTAATTTACTCTGTACAGAGTTCTGAGATCTCAAAGGGAAGGAAAAGTGATCAACATAGACTTTTCTGTCCTTAACAAATTAAAATAAGCCTTCTTTCTCAAGAGTACACCATCTAATTTACCTAACTTTATTCATGCTTCCTCATGTAGTATAAAAATATGGGAAAATGGGCCACAAAGGCATTCACCCCATTGCCAGAAGCAGCCGCTGGATCTGGCACAAGTTCAAGTAAAACTTGTGGGGGATTGAATTTCCTGTACTTTCCTTCACATTTCTTATGTATTCATTATAAACATGAAGATGTTGAAACTTGATTTATTACATCTCTAGAAAGCTGAGAGTATAGTTACTCACTGCTACAACTGATAAAGTCCTGGATTTATCAGCTAAGAATGTATCTCAGTTGCCTTGGATTTGCAACCTGCTGTAAACCAATATCTGCAGCCTGCCTGGAGATCCCTGTGTTGGACAATATCATTTAGCACTCCCTGTAAACACTCCTGGGATATACCTCTGGTTTAAAACTTCAGCTTAGTGCCAATGTGCTTGTACTTTGCTTCTGCTAATTAAATGCTTAATGCAATTATCCTGAAGAAGAGTTATTATAAATGTCACCATATTTAAAAGGCAAAAGAGCTATAGTGGCTCTTATGTAACTTGCAAATATCTACATTCTGATGCCTACTTTAAAAATAAATTATTTGCACTCATATCATTGCACTCCAGGCTCTTGTTAATGCCTAATATTCTCTTGCAATCTTAGAGATGTGTTTATTTGAACTGGTTGTGAAAGAGCATTATTTATTTTAATGCATTAAGAAAGTGGAAAGCATTCATATACAAATTCTTAACTAGCATTATTTCTTTTTGCTGAGAACTCTTTAAGAAATCTGAAACATATAAGCAACCCTAAACTACAGCTGCATCATTTAATTGACTTCTATAAGAGAAATGCTGTGCACGGAGATGCAGCAAGACTGTAGCTATACAACAATAACCACTTTATGCATTGATATTCAGTAATGGTTAAGCTGTATTTCATACCTGTCTATTCCGTAAATGTAGACGACTGAAAACATCTCACAAAACGCAATTATCAGCAGGGGAATAGAGCCAGCAAAACTATCAAATAGACTCAGCCAGTAATTACCAGAATTCAGCAGAAAAATGTAAGCTATAAAATAACACGTCAAACAAATGAGACCTGTGGGAAAAAAACAAAACAACAGCACACTTAGGCAAAGAAAGCAAAAGCAAAAAGAGAAAGAAATTTATTTATCCAGTAGCTATAAAGCTTAAAAAGTAACTCTTGCAGCCTGAAGGCCACTTTATTTTTTAATGGCACTCTGGGATGGCTGGCTTCTGTTTGGGTAAAACTCTCCTAACATCGCACAGGTGGGAGATGTTGCAAAAAAAACAAAAGGGAGAAAGCTGAGGAAAGAAAACAGGTCCTCTTCCTCATAGCTGATGGGACAATGTTGCTCTGAGAGAAATCCTGCCTGGGTGAAGGACTCAGGTCCTCCAGCTTCCCAGTGGAGGAGACAGTGGTCATCATGAGTAGACTGATGGGCAAGCATAAGGGTGAACAGCTGCCTGCAGGCTCAGAAAGAACCTCACAGGAGCTGCCCCATTGGGGAACGTGAGAAAATCTTCAGTAGGTTATCTGGGAGTCTTAAGAACATTCCAGATCAGAAGGTAGAAGTGGGGTGGGCCTCTTTTTCAGCACACAAGCTGTTCTCTGGGGAGAGTGGGGAGGTCACTTCTCTCTAAAAAAGCACTTACCAGTAGTAACTTCCTTAGGCACTCTGGAGGGTATAATCTTGAGATCTTGTAAAGGTACAAGCACACCTTCCATATTTCCAAACATAGATGACAAACCCAAGCAGAAGAGCATGATGAAGAAGAGAATGGACCACAAAGGTGAGACAGGCATTTTGGTGATAGCTTCAGTAAAGACAATAAAGGCTAGGCCAGTTCCTTCGGCTCCCTGGGGAAGATTTAGGATCATTAACATCACACGGCACTAAAATTTACATTGGTAGTCACTAGACTTAGTAATTAAATAGTTGTTATGCATTCCTACCATATTTAAGGTATCAATATGTATTAGAGTGTTAAACTTACATCATTCAGGAAAGTTTCAAGATCACAGGTTTCAAACTTGAGGCTTGCAAAAGTTGCTGGATCAGTCATGTTACACAGCTGCTGCATTTGTTCAAAGTTATCTTGGGTTACATTACCTTCTGGCAAATCAAATGCATTCATCAGAGTAAGAATATTTCTGAAAAAGTGAAATGCAAGCAATTTGAAATTTATTTGTAAGCATCATCAGGATTCATTTACATCATCAAACAGATTATTAAGAGTACAGTATCAAGATCAGATTTGACATGGGAAAGTCCAGCAGATGTGTATGCACAATTCTTTCTTTTTCCAAGGTGATTATAGCACGGTCTTTCATGGTACAGATGACACTAAATGGATGGACACTCTAGGAACCTGTGCAGGAGTTAGGTGCCTGTCTTAGCATTGCAGACTAAACACCAGTCCCCAGACTGGGCAGCTTCTGGGAAGGTTTAATTTGTCTGCAGCTGTGAATCATGTAGTTTCACAGTTGAGTGTGGAGGAACTGGACTGGAAACCACAGAGCCTGGCTGCCCTGGTAAAATGAGGCATCTTTGATGGGACCTAAGCATTTAAACCCTCCAGGAGGAAATCTAAACTCAGCGCTAACATAGGAACCAGGGAATATTACATTCATGCCATATGTCAGCATGGACAGTAATGTGAAATATGGTTGCTTATCCAACATCTATGTAGGAAATAAGGTGACTTAAACAATTATCACTTTCTATGGGATTTGTTTCACAAGATTCCATATTTTTATAAGTAATGAGTAGTTCTGATGCCACGTAGGCCAAGAGCTGCAATTATTCCGAAACGATAAATCCATTAACAGTGATGCCTCCTCCAGCCACCTAGAAACAGAGACTAGACAAGAGTAAGGGAATAAAGATAGGTATTTATTTGAAGGGCCTTCAAGGTACACCCTGGGGGAGCCAGAGGCTGCTTCCAAAATTGGACCCCAAGATGGACGACAGGTCACGAGTTCTTCACACTTTTATAGGTTTGGATCATTTGCATATCAGGGTTAATTCTCCAATTAAAGCCCCAGTTTTAGCGATGTAACGCCCCTCAGCTTGCCCCCCTTAGAATCTTTAGTTTACACATTTTGGGCCTGAAAACAGCCTGGTTGTCCTTGAAGGCAAAGCCCGGAGAGGCTTTGTTATGTCTACCCAGTACAAGAGAGCAGGAATTACAGGCTACAAGGAACTTCAGAGTTACACTCTAAGCAGTACAGGATTTAAAAATATAAAAGTTAAAACCTAAGGCATCAACAGCAGGCCAACAGAGATGTCTCAGCCGAACAAACACTTGCATATTCTGTGGGGATTTTTTTCCCAATAACTCACTTGTCAAAACAGTCATCATATCTTGCTGTGGCTCTGAATCCAATGATAGAGTATATGACGGTTGCAGCATAGACGGATGTGAAACCATTGATCACTGAAACGATCACAGCATCTTTCTCACAGTTGTTGCTGCAATTCAAAGAGAAGAAACAATGGATGTCAGTCACATTCCCAAAATAAACAGTGAAACTGGCTACCAAGACTAAGAAAAAAGTAGTCTACAGGTGCATAGGTATGTCAGTGTACCCTCTAAGAGCACACAAGCAGTGCTGTTAGATTTAGTAAATTAAAACTTGGTGCCTTAAGCAATTTAATAGCTATGGTTTTGGTTTCTTTTTGGTGTTTTTTCCCCCTTCAAATAATCCTGTTCGTAATGAATAACGGCCTGATTTTTCATGTTTGGTTCATGGGAAGTCAAGTATGAGGGGCAAAAGAGTTATGTCCCCTCCTTTTCAAGCTTGTCATGGATGTGTGCAGACACACATTGCCATGGGCTGTGCCTTCACTGCTGGTGTATTGTGCTGCAAGGTGAAAGATTTGGGCTTGAATTCAGGTACTCACATAGGAAAAGTGAGCAGAAGTTCACTTTTCATAGCTCTTAGGTATGGTGAAATTGCAGTAGCCAAGAACACTTGGGAAGAGTTTTGTTTGACTGTTGAACAAAAGATGGTTCAAAATGTTTTCAAGTTTTGGAAGAACAGTGGAATGTTATGCTGATAAGATGGGACAGAAAAACTTTGCAGAAACTTCTCTGCTGCAGGCACTTCAGTGTGCCTGTGCTAACACAAAGAATTTGCAGAGCCAGAAATAGACTTTCATCTGAGGAACAAGATAAAATATCAATATTCAATTAGTTAATGGTTTTAAGAGAAGGCTATAAAATGGTAGATATCTTGTTTCTCCTGGGCAAGAGAGGAGTATTGAGATAAACTTGGTGTTGTCATATTTAATTTTCTGAACATGTTCAAGAGGAGAGACAAGCCTGTCCAACCAAGACCTGTCACACTGTGTTCTTTCCCTATTTATAGCATTGCAAATAGACTTCTGCTGGACATAGGGCATTAAATGGAAATTCCTTGCTGTAGTCTTGTGTCAATTTTTGCAATGTAACACAAAATTCTCAATGACAGGCTTGAAAAGCAATTCTCCTTTTAGGGAAAGTAACATGCTCAAGCTCCTTCTCATTATGAATTAGTGAATCCTTGACAGCATTGAAACCTTGTTGTATTTTCTGATGTTTTTATACTCCCAAATCATCCGAGGCAGAGTCACTGACACCTGGTCCAGCTGGTGCTGGATTCCAGGTGGCCCAACACCACAGTGTAACACTGTGGACTTTGCATGGGGATTTTTTACTTATACTTCCTTGGGAGTTTAATGAGTTTGTTCAGTTTCCTCCTTAAGTCATGAATCATTGAGCATTGAATTAACATGGCCCAATGCCACCACCCTGTGTGTTGGAAAACCCAGAGGACACTGCTGCTTTTCTTTGTGTCTTTTGGAAAGGTGAATACTCTCAGTTCTGACCCCATGACTGTGGGACATTGACTTGGACCTTAAGCAGGGCTTGACACCTCACACTGAGACTTGTGGGCACCAAAAATTCCAGGTGATCTTTTCAAAAACACCTGAAATTAAGAGTGGTGGCAAGGAACTTCCTCAGTGACTGAAATGCTGGTGTGGTGTAATTGAACCCAAGCAAAAACTGAAATTCAGATTTCTGAATGCATGACCAAGTTACATATCCAAAACTTAATTCAGAGATGTTTGTCAAAAATACTAGGTTTAGAGAATGACATGCAGTTTTCCTTCAAGAGTGCTGAAGGGATGGCAAGCACCAAGAGGCATTGGTGGTTGCTCCAGTATTTTATGAGGGAGAGTGTAGAATATAGAGCTGCATCATAATTTGCAGGCTGGGTCAGTCTCAGGGTGATGGGATTTCTCACTCCCTGGCCCCACAGCACATATATAAAGGAATTGAATTAAAATTTCAAAATTAGGTATATCTCCTCACCTCAAAGCTAGTTTTAAACGGTGTTCTGTGAATTGATTTGAAATGTGTGCTCTACCACCCTGCTCTGACAGCACTGAGACCAAGGGCATCACCATCCACCGAGCACTCCCACAGAGGAAACTCCTGCTCCTCAGGTGGTGGGGGGCAGCCACTCCCCTTCTTCTTATCCTGCATCACCACGTCTTTCTCTAGGAAGTCAGCCAGAACCTGAAATCTTGGTTTGGGAGAGCTAGGAGTAGCCAGAGGAGATGTACCTTACACGTCTGAGGGGCGGCTGTCCCAGTCCCAGCTCGCACAGTAATAGGGCGAAATAGAGATGTTTCATTTGAAAGAGTGAAACAGTCATACAAAATTTGGGTTTTGCCTGGCTACTTACTGAACAGAGTTGTAACTGGAGAATGAAATGAGGCCTCCGAAGGCCAGGGAGAAGGAGTAAAACACCTGAGCTCCTGCATCCAGCCACGTCCCTGGGTTCGCCAGCTCGGTAACCTGAGGCATCAGACACACAGCTTTGAGCACATCCAACATCGCTATTTAAACTCAGTATGAGAGATTCAAAACAGCAATGAAAACAAGAATATTAACCATGCCAAACTCACTGTTCTTGAAGAGTTTCAACAAATAGGTCAATACTTTTTGTTAAACTTACTTTTTTTTTTTCTGAAAGAAAACCCATCTGAAGTTTTTATACAAGTATTTTGAAAATTTATTTTTAAAATGCTTTCCATAGCTGACAGTGCCATGCCTTCTTTCAGAAAAGGTATTTATTGCTTATCATTAATAATGATCATTCAGAGATCTGCTTATGGAAAATGATCCTCCTTTTAATTTTGTTTAAAAACTGTTGATTAATTGAACCATTCTCTTACGTCTCTTGTTCATATGACAATTAGATGGGTTCTACTCCCAAATACATGATACATGCCTTAAATTTAGGCTGGTTCTTAAGTAGAATGCAGGAAAATAAATCAAGCCAAATAAATGACAACCCCACTGCTCTATGATGATCATTCAATTCATTATAACAGACTTTGATGGAGGATGGAGAGAGAGAGAAAATATTTGTGTATATGTACACTTGTTATATCTAATGCAAAGGATTCACCTTACAGAATTAAGATTTTTAAGGTGTCTGAGGGATAGTTAGAAAAGCACCAGTGGAGAGGACTAATTTGCAATCGGTTGTTAATTACAGAGAGAACCACATCATGTTTCACTGAGCAATGATCCAAGCAGTGACTTACATTAGGGGTGAAGAGATACACAATTCCACTGGTTGATCCTTTCAGAGTCAAGCCGCGGATCAGGAAAATGGTAAGCACCACGTATGGGAGAGTCGATGTCACATACACAGCCTGCAAAAAAAAAAAGTAAATAAACCACTCAAATAAAGCAAAACACTTGAGTTTTAAAAGCGTAGAAAAGAGGGAAATAATCAAGGTATGGTGACTAACAATCATGGCAAGTTTCAAGCGAGTCACAATTAGCATACTACTGTAATAAATGTTCAATAAAATAGTATGTGTGGTACATTTTGATAATAAACATTATTTGTCAATAGTAGTCTATTTAAGAGAAATTGTCATTGTTGAAATTCAACTCAGATCATTCAAAAGCAGCATCAAAAGTAACCTACACCCTAAGACCAGACTGATGCAAAGATGAACTCTTAGGGCTTTGCTGGTCACTCTTTCGTAGAGATAACATTTAGGACTTGCACAAACCCAAATAAATCTGTATAGGTATGTTTTGAAGAGAATGGCCATAATGAAAAGAGAGTCCCTCGATCCTGCATTAAAGAATAATATTAGTGTTAAAGTGATAATACCTAAAGAATGTGTTACTAGGACCTGTAAGGACAAGGAAGACTCAAAAAACTGCTCACAAAAATCTCCACATAAATCAAATCAAGTCAGATTCCATTTCATTCACCTTCATTCTTCAAAAAGCAGTTCCGGTGATGACACACAATTTTAGACATGCTTTTACTCAAAAACCAGACAGTTTCTACAGCATTATTAGTTCTGTATAAATAAGGAATCACAACAGCACGATTAATATTATCTCATAAAAAATCCCCCCAGGATAGAGTACCTTTCCTGTTGTTTCAATGCCTCTGATTGTGCACACGTACAGCACAGCCCACGCACTTGTTAAACATAGCAAAAGCCACCACTGGATACTGCCGGAATCCTCAATGGAAGTGGAGATGTTCAGTGTTTCTCTGTACCAGAAGTAATCTACAGGAGAGCTCTTGGCACACTCTTCTACATAATCTGTAACCACAAAATGGTTGTCGTTGTGTATGTCTTTTATTTACTTGAAAAAGAGAAAGCTAAACAATAAACACCAGTGTTCTAAATTGTACCACTTAATGCCAATGGATTTGTTGTTGGCAAATTTTCAGATTTTTGGAGGCTAGTTTCACGGCAAAATGAGAGATTTAAAAGACAGCTGTTTAACAGCTACAGTTATTATTTTAATACAGTGGGTCTTCCTCTCCCACACCTCCTTCAAAAATATTTTGTCTTCTGTTTTGTGGGGCATTGTTCAAGGTCATGTCAGCTCAAGTTGAATCCTCAGCTTCCTGCACTGCCCTGGCATGTGCAATATTCTGCCCTGGCCTGCCCTTAAATAGGGCTTTCCATACTTTTTCTGGGAGGAGAGGAGCAGAGTACTCTGGACAGTTGTTCACAGACCCAGCAGAAAAACTTGCTTCATACAGTGTCATGCAGGGCTGATTATGGAAAACAAAGCTGCTGTCACCAAGCGGTCTCCAAGGAGCTGTAGACTTGTCATATTGAGAGATACAGGTGTTTCAAATGGATTGTGCAATTTTTTTTTCCTTTTCAATGTGCTAACAAAGGGCTGTTGATGAAGAGATGGATGAAACACATTGCCTAAATCTGGAAAATGTTAATGTTTGCACTAGATCTGTACTTAGTGAATATTCTGTATACAAACACATCTGTCAAAATCTACCATGAAGTTTCATCTAAAAAGCCAAAATTTGCCTCAAAGATTAAGTGCTGGCCACATTTTATTTAATGTGAACTTGTACAAAACACAAGTATCAAATAGTGCAATGTGCCTGTCAGGACTACGATGCCGTACTGCTGTTCCACAGAAAGGCTCATTTAGGGTAACTGTTAGAAACAGCAATCTGTGCTGTGCAACAAAAGACAATATTTTATAAAATATACCTGTTCTGTTGTCATTGAGAGGACAGCTATTCCAGGGCAGGGGCTCTTGGAAGGAGTTGAAGAAATACCACATCACACAGGCAATAATAGTGTTATAATATAAGCCCACTAGGAAAGACACGAACATTGATGCTATGCCTGAAAAAAACCATCAGAACACAGTGTAAATTTCAACACTCTTTTCTTCAAGATATATCAAAGTACATGGTATCAAACTCAGCCTTTCCTTCCTCTCCTGCTACATTTTGGATGTAGGTTTATCACCGTGAATTTGTTGCCTAAAGGTTGGACAGGCGAGTCCTACACAGTTACATCCGAAAACCTCTCTGAGACTGGAGCTGATGCCCACTTAGGAGCCAATTTTATGGGAGGACTAATTTTCTACAGACACCACACAATCCAGTTCACAGCCTTGCCAGCTGATATCTAGGGAGTTTGGGATGCTGGACACACGTAAAGCTCAACTGATTTGGGATTTTGATTAAATGAGACCCAGATATCTCCTTCTTCCACAACGTTCCTGCAGAGGTCAGCAGAGGTGGTGTTGTATACGACGGATGGCTGCCAGGAGGCACAGTCTGTGACCAGGTACAGAATTCACACTGGTATCTGTCCTCCTCTGCTCCTTCCCAAGAAATCAACCTCTGATGACTTCTCTGGCAGACAGTAAATGCTAATCATTAGCTCCTGAGGGCTCTTAGGTTCTAAAGAATCTCGAAAAATTCCAGATGCAATGAACAATTATCTTTTGTAACTGATTTACAAATGCAGTGGATGCCAAAACAGCCCTGTTCCTTCTCTTTCAAGTGTGTGGTTGAGGTTGGAAGGGATCTCCGGAGGTCATCTGGTCCACCCCCTGATTGAGCAGGGCCACCCAAAGTTGGTTGCCCAGGACCACGTCCAGGCAGAATTTGAGTATCTCTCAGGCTAGAGACTCCACAACCTCCCTGGGCCAGCCTGTGCCAGCACTTGCTCACCCTCACTGTGTTTCCTGATGTTCAGAGGCACGTCCTGTGTTTCCTGTGCAATGAGGCAGCTGTGGAGATTTGTATGTTGTGTGCATAATGCTGCCTTTACTACATTTTCAAATGGAGTGTTTGAATACTCGAGAGTCTGGCACAGACGTGAACACGTGTTTTCTGCAAAATAGTGTTTCCATGGCTTTTGGAATGGTAAGTCTCAGATGCAAAAAAGTAAAATTGGGTGGAGCTGACATCTGTGAGATAAAGATATGACTAATATTTATCCACAGAACAGTTACAGAACAATTTTTAGCACGTCCTAAAGGTAAAACCAGCCAGTATGGATAACACAGAAAATATCTTTGAGGCCTGAAATTGGTCTCAAATTAGAGAAAGGTTTTAACAGGCCCCACGGTACTCGGGAATGTGAGCACAAAATTGTCATTGTGCTTTACCATTATTAGTTTGACCTATCAATCGAGAGTTAGGAAGAAGGGAAAAGTAATAGATCCTGAAATCTCTTATGGCACACCAGAATAAAGTCCTGAAGATTTGCTCTTTAGATTATCAGTTCAGAGATTTGTGCTTTCTCAGGCGGCTTTTTGACTTACCAACCCCTTTCAGGGTAGGGTGGATAGAGCTCCATACGCCCACACTGCCTTTCCTCAGCCTTTGACCAATGGCAAACTCAAGGTGGAGAAGGGGGATACCCTCCAGGACTAGCAAAATCAGGAAAGGGATCATGAAGGCTCCTGGAATGGATAAGAAAAATAACAATTCCAATCAGTGAAGGACTACAACAGAACAAAAACATTAGGTTTGTGAGATGTTGACATAATAAGTGACCTGTAAGCATCTTCTTGGAAACCATTCTCTGTTTTCTGAGCAATGATTTCCTGATTGCCCAGGCAGGGCACTCAATTATGTACGTGGTTTCAGGTAGGAATTCTAATTCTTCCCAAGTGACACACATAAACAGAAATTATACACTCTTAAGGTTAAGCTTTGAAAAATCCACCTTTGTATTGCAAGTGGAGCAAAGGTAGCTACTCTCCTGGAATGACTTCCCCTTTCTTTTTTTTTTCCTGCAAAAGATTATGGTTTTATAGCTGTGACTCGTGCAAAGTATATGAAATAGTTGAATGAACTAAGCAAAGTACCTCGAAATATTAGGCAGGAGCCTAGGGCTGTCTGCCTAAAACAACAGTAAGTTCTTGGCATCTATGTTCAACAACTTTTATGTTTGATTAGAAAGCATCTGAAGTACAGGGTTCAAACCTTGTTAATCATGATAAAGTTGGTTAGTACAGGACAAGTATTCTTAATAAATTTTTTCCTGAACAAGGTGTACCTTGGAAATGGGAGATAACATAGAGCACCACACTGGACTATGAAAGTGCAGAGTCAAATGCTTGAATATTGCTACACATTAGCATTATGGTTATCGGTCATAACAAAATGTCTTTAACTTCTTAATCTAAATAGGAGCAAGTAATCTGAATGCAATAAAAAGAATGCAGATCACAATGTGAAGGGTTCAGGTCTGGATGTTTACTGACTTTTTCCTCACGTGCAATGAAAATCAGATAGCAAGTGAAAGAGGAAATCTGAAGAATGAAAACCATTCCAGAAATTGAAATTTACTTCCTGGGGATTCCAAGCTATCAAGAAAGCTGGGGAGCTGTGAGCACAGAGCACACCTTTTAATTTTTTTTTCCTTTCCTCTTTTTGTGTATGTGCAAGGTCATAGAACCCCTTTATCTGACTGCTCTGTCATAGATATGTTATGCTTAAAGACTTCTTCTACAGCATCTTAATAAAGATACCTCTGTAAGCATCTGGAGGAAATCTCCTGAGGCTGATAGAGCACTCTTGGCACGTCCACCATAGAAGGTGGTTCAACACTGAGAGTCCTGCAGCGAATTCTGCATGCTGTGCTGTTGACAGGGAGAGCAGTGGTGTTGGGACTGTGCTGCTGCTGCTGAATCTCCCTGTCTTGGAGGGAAAGCCACGTCTGCCCAGGCTGCTAGAGCTCGGCTAGACCTGTGCACTTAAGATTAGTGACAAAAAATGGAGCCTAAATCAGAATATCAGTCTGCCTGCTGTCTGCTGAAAGCAAAAGGTTCAGACTACCTTTGAACGCTTTCTAATGCTGCATAGGAAACAGCCCGATCTTCCCCCGCTTCTGCCAACAGAGATGGTAGCTATCAAAAAAAGATTTTTCTTCAACAGGTATGATAAGGAACAATTGGTCATAGCTTGAAAAGACTATAAAGGTTGTATATTTCCTTATTCAACAAGATCTTTGACCAAGGAGATAATTTCTAATCAAGTTCTTAAGTGATCTTACTGTAACCTGACAAAAAAATATGATGTGTCTCCATTAGGAGCACCCTAGCGGAACTAACTGCCAGTCCATGCTTAAGTTTCAAGGCATGATCTAACATCACTGCAAACTGAGTTTCAAAGGGTGACAAGGACTTATCCTCAGTGCAAATGGGGAGTGTTTGGATAAGGTAGCTGTACAAATCCATCTTCTGGACGTAACTGTTACCGTTGCTGAAGAAGGCCTTTACCAGAGAGAATCGAGAATGTGGGACAGCAGAGACCTATAGGGCATCCGAAAGAGCACGTAACAAGAAAAGATCCAGATGGGGCAGCCATGCAAACTCTGTAGGGTCAGGTTTCAGACTCTTGTGAGGTGTCTTGGGCTTGAAACAGAGAGAATATTCTGGAATTTAAAACTGCTGGTATAAACACAATGATTGTGTCCTTCTCTGATCTTACCCTCATGAGAGCTCCTGGTCAGAGTGTGACAAGAGGGAAACTGTGCCAGCCTGACATGGGGTTGGAGCACGGGACATATTTAAGGCTGCTTGCACTTCCATGCATTGGTAACTTTGTCTTCTTGAAGGGCCAGAGACTCTGCGTGTGGAGGTTGTCCCACTGACCCTCCCATCGGGAGGGGGAGGGTGGGTTCCCTCCCATCAGGAAAGGAAGCCATCAGGATGTAAGGGGATGGGATGCAACAGTGAGGGGGCACTCGCTGCGTACACTGCAAAAATTTCTTTTTCTATGAAAGCAAAAGTAAAACAGTTAGGAGAAGTGTTATTCACAGAAAGAGGGTGTAGAGTCAGCAGAGAACAAAGTATTTGAAGCCAAATTTGCATGCGCTGCACGTCTAATCAGATGAATAGGGGCCCTTAGGTGCACAACAGTTCCAGCACAGCTAAGGAGGTCCATAAAAACAAAACAGGACAAGCCTTTAGAAACTGAAAGGACAGATGGAGTCAGTTCCTTGCAGTGACTGAGTCTGACACAGTTTCAATGAGTCCCAGAACATCTGCCAACATGGGCAAAACCTTTGCACTGTCAACAGCGATGCCAGGCACAGGTGGATGAGGAGTCCATTGCCATTTCTGGCTTAGATGCCTTTCAGCTGTCAGTCAACAAAGCACGGGAAGAGGGCTGCTATCACACCTGTTATATCCGACAGAAGTAGCTCCTGCAGTCAGTAAATTTGTAGAAGTCCTTGGAGTGGTGGGAAACAGAGGAAAGAACCTTGTTTTGGAAGAGATCCTAGGCCCTCAAAAGTTGGAATACGTCCTATATGTTTCACAGGTTTGTGACATGAAAATACACAATCAGAAAGACATGAGTCAGGAATCGACTGCTTTAGCACTGACACCATTTGTAACAATATCCCAACTAAGACCACAATGCTAAATTTGAATTTGGAACTAGGGGAGTTCACTTTCCTCAAAACTAGGGTGGATCATCATAGTTCACTCTTTTCTGGCATAACAAAATAGCCACTGTGCTCCAAAGCAAGACAGCATCAGCCTGAGGCTCCTGGATCTATCATGGAGCTGCTCCACACTAATGCAAGGCTGTTCTTGCAAGGACTAAATGGTCTCCTGAGAAGGGGATATAGCTGAGATGAGAGAAGTGAGGAAGAAAACAAAGGAGATGCTCTTTTTCTTGGAGATGATGTCCACATAATTCTTTTCCTAAAGGGATAGACTGGCACAGGAGAAAGAGAGGAATAGTCAGCAAAGTTGGAATTTTAGCAAATATCTACAAATAACAAATCATAATCACTCCTTCAGTCTCTGACTAATAAAAAGTACATCCCAAGTCAGTTTTTCTTCTGTCTTTCCTCTGAAACCTTTTCAATTTGTCAGTCTACATTTTTACAGTAGTAGCTAGTTTTTAATGCAAGCAAGATGAACCACACTGATTTTAAAAATTGCTAATTTTTTAGTAAGAAGGGTTTTTGTGTGTGGCTAAATGGCATGCTTTATAGGAGTCAGAGAACACCAAGTCTGTACAGCTACCTTTTCATTGAAGCAACCAGCTTCAATAAAAAATATCTTTTCTGGTGCACTAATCACTTTACAGTGATTAGTCATTCATCCTGACGTGTGGCACGTGCCACAAAGTGCTCAGCATTTTGAATAGCATTTTATGTACTTGAAACTACCAATATTTAGCTGTAGGAATATTGTTATATTTTCAAGAGAAATAAAATTACAGGTCTCAATTACATATGACACTTCTTTTCTCTTTCTTGTGTTCTTTGGTTTCTAGAGTTAAATTCTAGCAGCCAGCTCAGAAATCCATCTCTGCTGTATTTTCCCTTCCTCTCAATTTTCCCCCAACCTTTCTGAAAGAAGCTATAATGGCAAAATAATAACTTGACCTGGCAAAGCTGCTATATAGGACCATAGAGTCATTATGGTTGGAAAAGACCTCTAAGATCATGGAGTCCAGTCACTAACCACAGTGTTCAGCAATACACCATGTCCCCAGGTGTCACACCCACACACCTTTAGAATGCTTCCAGGTTCACTTGGGACACAAAAAAAAACCCCAATACTTTCCAAGTTGCCACAATTTTATGATCCTAACAAATGAACCAATGATCTGAAAATAGACATTGTATAGATGCACACAAACAATGATTGATATTCCAGTCTGAAAACCTTACAGCTGAGATATTAGATTCTCATCCTGTTTCAATAATGTATTTCAAAACAAGTAATATTTGGTTTGAACATCTGTATAGCTGATTTTCTCTCTCTAATCTAAGAGCTTCTTATGTCAAATCAAAAAAAATCATTATTTCTTGCACATAATTCCTCACAAAGGGAAGGCAGGCAGACTTCAGATGGAGATGTTTTACTATACTAATGTATTCTTAGACCTCAACTGTAGCAACATGTCATTTCATCAACTGCTAAGTGAGGAATTGCTGATGTCATTACTGTCACTTCATTCGGTGGGGCATGCACAGAGACAAAAAAGTTCTCCCTCATGCAGTGGCAAGGTTTCCCTTTTGTGAGCTGTAGAATTAGGGACTCCTTTTTAAATCAATGGTTTAAACATTAAATATGCAACTTCTTTTTTATAATGGTCATCAGGGATAAAATAAAAATGTTTAACAGTTGATTAAATGACATGTTGCTCAATAAAGATTAAACAAAAGCTATGAGCAACGTCAGAGAGCTATCAAATGAAGGGAAATTTCAATCTCATTAAGCTGGTGAAATCGTTGAGGCAAACACCACACCTTTTACATTGTGTGCATATTGAACTCTATTTTGCCTTTGGTAATGATGGATTTGACAACTTCTAAGACATTAAAGGATAAAATGTGTTTTGCTCTACTAAATTTCACTGGGGTAAGTATTCCATTTTAAAAAATATAAACTCATAATCTATGACAACAAAATTAAGTAAATTATGTAACTACCAATTTCTTTTTGTGTATTTGGTATCTCAGTGTTAAAACACTATCATAGTGTTGTGTTTAGGAAGAAGCAGCTCTTAAATAATTCCAGATTTAAGTTCAACATCTGAAAATAAGCGTTACTTATAAACTCAGTGTTCCTAACTACCTTCACTACAGACAGTTTGCAGAGAAAAAAATCCCCTTTCTTTGAAGTCCAAGTACCACACAAGGGTAAATTTTATTCTTCACTGTAGTCCATTTATATTTTGTAAGGGATGTAAAATGTGCAAGCACTGGTTCACAAAGTAGGGGGATATCCAGCCTCATTCAGGAGTGTCCTTGGCTGAAATAGTCTCTACACCATTGCTACCAGACTTCACCCATCCAAAATGATCCAAACATTCATCCATACAACTCATACCAAAAAGAAAGAAGTTAAGATAGCAAAGCAAATAGTTAGAAATTAGAAACAATTTTCAGGAGACAATCTATGCAACCTTGATTCTGCACATACCTAATATCTGATACGTGGTCACACAGGACTTTTTCACATCCACTGCAGATATTTTCTGCACAGCAAATACCTGGTTGTTTTTTTTTTTTAATCTCCTAATTCACAACCATAATCCACCATCATAGCCAATATGAGCTTTAGGACTCTAAAATAAGCAGTCTGGGAACAATCTGAGGAGGAACATAATCCCCATTTCCAGTGGGGGAGCAGGAGCAGGGATTCCTACTGCTCTGCACTTAGGATTCAGTGAAGACGTATCTTGAAGACACAAAATATGAGGACATAGACCATCCAGGGTAAAGGCACCGGAGCTAATGGGGAAGAATGGTGTTTCCTCAGCGAGCTCATGAGTGCGGTGTTTGCTTTCTAGTGGATGATTTGGAAAAAGGTGCATAATGTGTTGCGTTTTCACCTTACTCTATTATAGAAGCACATCTGTGCCCATTAGTGGACCGCACAAATGCAAAGATGAATTAATCATCTTGGCCATCATGCTGAAGGGCAAAGACTAAGGCAAAACTTTCCCAAAATGTCTAGTAAATGTGCATTTCCAGCTAGATGTAGGTGAAGCTGGATAGAGGGACCACAACAGGGGTAGGATGTCATACACAATGACTTCCACAAGCACCCTATTCTGGAGTGATTTTACGGTGTCAGAGAGTTTTCTTCAGCAATCTGACAGCTGCAATCCAAGATGTTGCAGTGCTGCCTCCATTCGGTGCTTGGTATGCTCTGAACACAGCTGAATGGGAATTAGAGATGCAGGAGCCAGAAAACCTCAAAAAGGCAGAAATTGTCTCAACACCAAAATATCTTCAGAAATAAGAACTTCAAGATCTGTTTTTATAATGCAAGTAATCACATGTTCAAATTCAAAGGCATCCATCCAAAGAGCAGAAGAGCTGGCAGTCTTTCTTTTTTTCTGATTTAATGGAGAAGTTTGAGAACAGAAACTGTAATGTGAGGAGGACAGTGGTGGCAGGAGTTGGATTTAGACCTACCACAAGAGGCTGAAGTGCACTGTACAGCAGAGGAGGAGGAAAAGGGATTGCACTATGGCTCTCCATCGTTATGTGTGATGAAATTAGGAAGTCCTTTCTAAGAAGTCACAGGAAGGCATTGCTGACTACTTGTGTTCATTGATAAGAGTCACAGCACTTGGTGCTGTGCAGAAGAATTATTAGAGAAGGTAGCAAGTCTGGCTAGAAGGAAACATATTTGTTTATTAACTTGTAATTCCTTCTGTATGTGCTGCCTTTCAATTTCTGCCTAAAATCTGAGTGAGAGAGTCCCAGGGAAAAAAACCAGAAGCCAGGGTTAACTGTTGTCAGAGTTCCTGACAGTGTTTCCTGAGAAAGGACAAGTTACAGGATGATGAGAAAGAAAAATAATTGCTGCCAGAGGACTGACATACGCACAAGAAATTAGTAAATCTTCACTAACATCAGTCAGAAAACCATGATCCATACCAAATTCTTTGCATTTGTTGGGTGCTTGCTTCTCAGCTGCATTTCACATGACTAGAACACAAGGGAAAAAATTACTGAAAAGCAGGGAAGTGCCTATAAATCTACCCTGGAAAACAGGGCATGTCCACTTTCTAAAACTAAGTAGAAGAACCTGAGAAGCCAATGAGTGCCATCAGTTTTGGAGATATACATCCACTTTTTTCAAATTAAAATTGTCAGATATAGAAAAGGGCTTCTGATTGTGTGTGTGTCTTGTAACTTTTTTGCTTCAAGACCTGACTCTGCTGAAAATGACCTCCAGTTTGCATTGCAAACCCTAAACATCAGTCCGTGTTAGAGAACTCTTAATGATAAAAGCATCTCTTCTTGCAGCTGAGCCACCTGTAGTTCCATGTCCCTGAGTCTGTGTCAGCAACTCCCCACAGAGCCCTCATTTGTCCCTGCTCTAACTAGGAGAGCAATTTTTAAACACCTCACCATGTACATGCAAAGAAAATTGCTTTGAAATACTGTTCCTTAAGCCAAAATTTTTCTTTCAAGACCAAACATTACAAAGCAACAAATGCATTTTACACATATCCCCGAGTGAAACATGGACAATAACCAGATAGTAGACAGAAAAGTCTGTAAGAAAAATAAAAATTCTTGTTGTTGTCTAATATTTAAGCAATGGTTCAGCTCAAAATCACTTTTCAAAACAAACAGCAAAAGAAAACAAAATTTTTAACATGGTCATTCCTTACCTAAATCCTAAGGAGTCCCAGTAAATTATTCAGTAAATAACATACACTCAGATTTTAACACTTAATAACACCAATTGCTAAAAAAATATTCCTTATGTTAACTTCATTCATGCTGTTACTCCTAGCACAAATTACACAAACACTGATGCTACAGGTGATATACAGATCAGTCCAAGCCCAATGAAAAACCTATTATAAAAAGAACACTTGGGATCATGATCAGAGTCATAATACCAAGTAGTTTATTAGTGTGTTAAATGCACACTATATATATGTATGGATGTAAAGCAATATTGGATTTAGATTGAGAAAATAAACTATATACATGACAGTGGAAGAATAATTTGTTCAATCCTGTGTCCTGAAATAAAAACAGCCCCTTCCTTTTCTTCCATCACTAAGGTGACTTCAGTGGGTGTTCACGACCTGTGAAATTACCTTCTCTGTTACACAGCCCTCTAGAGAGAACATCGCTGTTCTCACAGGAACTGACTGTTTCTAAACATATTCCATCGTTTACCGAAAGAGAGATCAAACCTGGTTTATACCCAAAGTTAGTTAAGATGTATTAAAGACATACCTCCTCCATGGCTCTGACAGAGATACGGGAACCTCCAGACATTTCCTAAGCCCACACAAAACCCTACACATGTCAGCATATACTGAGCCTTGTTGTCCCATTTTGGTCTGGAGTCTGCCTCTTCTTTCTCAAGGACCTCAAGTTCAGCATGGGAAGGTATCCTGTCCTCCAGGCCAGGATTGGGCAGCTTTAGCTTGACCATGTTTCAAATTTCCTGACTGGGAGTGCTGCTAGTGAGGAATAATGGAACAGGCAGCTTGTCAGAACCCTGCTCAAAAAGAGACCATCTATTTGCTGTCTTCAGCTATATATACTGAACCTTTGGCACTAGACTTGTAAGTGCAGGCTTGTGGTAAAAAGAAGCGTCAGCAAATCATTCAATTGACCAAGTCAGCTCTGACACTTATTAATGCTTTATCTGCCTAGGTTTTACGGAACAGTCTGTTCATCCAGTAGGATACATTGATTTCAGCTAATGTAATTCAGGAGATAATTTGGCTATAAACCCTAATCGCCTATAAGGATATGTAACACCCCTTGCCACTCCCCTGTTTAAACTCACTTAAATACAAATATAGCCCTAGAAAATGAGGAATAGTAGGATTCCACCGGCCTCAGACTAAATATAGACATTTCATATAATTTTTTATCACGAAGATAAACTGATTGTGACTCACCATCACGTTCAGTTTCCCATTATGTATGCTTACAAAATTGTATGTTTCATCATAAATAGTTCTCTGTAATAGATTGTACTCTACTAAATGTTCTGGCCAAAAGGATGGAGAATGAAAGGGATTATAAAATCTGACCTTTAAAGTCATAATCAAAATCTGCTTACCCGAATATCTCTAATCAGTACAGAACAAGGTCTGAAGAACATAACATCTTTCTTATAAATGGGCTTGAAATCAAAAGTCCTTTCACCTTTTCAGTGACCCTAGATACAGTGGTCAAAAATAAAAAAAGACACTGGTTAACAAATATCACAGATACCACTCCTACCCTCATTATTTCAGCACAATCATAACAAAACTGTTCCCTTTGAACCTCGTTGTTTTCAAAAGATAAGTCACTTGTCACTGAAAACTATATATAAAATCTAACACTGTATATGTCATAATAAAAGCTGTCAGCTACAGGCTCATTGCATGCAGTGATACAGGGTGGTCAAAGTAAAGAACCAGGAGACATCCTGGACATCCAGCCCCCGGAAAGAGAGGTGAACACATCATAGCATCCCTTTGCAGTCTTACCATGTTTACTCAAAGTTGATTCCAAAGGCTGTTCAATATCTTTGGATAGAAAAGTTACAAAAAAAATTTCATCCTTCACGTGGACAGCTGTATACAGTAGCACATACAGGTTTTCCCTGGGCCTTGTAATAGGTATTCATAATTCCCTAATGTGACTTGAAACATCTCTCAGTCTGCCCAGTGATAGCATTTGTCTTTTTCATGACCCTGTCAGGTCTGTGGATGTGCTATCTCCAGATTAACCATTGGATCAGCAACTTTCTTCTTTACTGATTCCAACTGAGGATTTCCTAGCTTGTGGCAGAACTTCTAAGTTGTCAAAAGCAGATGTTCAATTTCACTCAGTTTCTGCTACTCCAGTGCATCGAGCTGCACAGCTCTTTCTGAATGATACTTTTACAGCATTCACAATCCTTCTGAGAATGTGTCAGGAGTATTTCATTACCATGCTACTATTTTTTGTCCTTAGTCATTAGTGGAAGAATGACAAAACACTGTTCCTAAACTGATCCTTCAGGAACTGCCTTAGTAACCTTCCCTTAGACCACCATTTCTGCTTTCAAGCACAGCTTACTATCATAATTCGATTTTTACCTAGTTCTTTGTTCCCAGAGTCATCATAGAATCATAGAATGCTTTGGAAGAGACCTTAAAGGTCATTTAGTTCCAAGCTCCCAGCCATTGGCAGGGAGACCTTCCACTAGACCAGGCTGCTCAAAGCCCCCAACCAGCTGGTGGATGGGTCATCCACAACTTCCCTGTGCAACCTGTCCCAGCACCTCACCACCCTTATAGTGAAGAATTTCTTCCTATTATCTAATCTAAACCTACTCTCTTTAATTGTGAGGCCATTGCCCCTTGTCTTGTCACTGCATGCCCTGTCAGAAGTCCCTTTCTGGCTTCTTTGTAGTCCCTTTAGGTACTGGAAAGTGCTCTAAGGTCTCCCTGGAGCCTGCTCTTCTCCAAGCTGAACAGCCCCAACTCTCTCAGCCTGTCTTCATAGGAGAGGTGCTCCAGCTCTCTGATCATCTTTGTGGACACCTCTGGACTTGCTCCAACTGGTCCACATCTTCCTTGTGCAGAGGGCCCCAGAACTGGATGCAGTACTCCAGGTGGTGGCTCACGAGTGCAGAGTACAGGGGAGAATCACATCCCTTGACCTGTTGGTCATGCTTTTTTTGATGCAGAAGTTGGTTGATTCATCTCCTGGGCTGTAAATGCACACTGCTGGCTCACATCTAGCTTTTTGTCCACCAGCATCCTGACAGTCCTTCTCTGCAGGGGTGCTCTCAGTCCATTCACCACCAGCCCATATTTGTGCTTGGGATTGCCCTGACCCAGGTGCAGCACTTTTCACTTGGACTAGCTGAACCCCACTATGTTCTCTTGTGCCCACTTCTCAAGCTTGTCTTGGTCCCCATGGATGGCATCCTTTCCTTCTGTTTTGTCAACTGCACCACTGTGTTCATGTTATATCTCCTCTTTAGTTCAATTAATACATCTAGTTGTGGTCACGTGGCAACTGGAAAATTTCTCTCTTCTAAGTTTCATGTGCCAGCAGCTTCTATCAGGATCCAAAAATACAGTCCTGATTGCCTTCTATTGAGAAAATCCTCTTTTTGAAGAATTTTATCTTGCTCTGGTAATGCAAGATACCGGCGGTTGTTAGTTATCAATCAGTTGTTAAATATTTGCAGAAGCGAATACGCTGAGCTGGCATCTAGCTCAAATGCTTTTATCAGTGAAATAGCATGGCTAATGACCTTGGAAGGCACTGTGCCTTCTTCTGAAGGACCTACAATAGCAGTGACACCAGCTCCAATACGATCCCCAGGTGCTCGGAGGTGCTGTCTATATTGCCACCCTGTGGACTGGAACAAGTAAGTTGGGGCTGCCCTTCCATAGTCACAGTCACTTGTTTGTTCACCGGAGCCCTTTCCTGTGCTTCCTCCTTCAGGTGATGCCAGGCTTATGTTTGGCAGGTCCCACAGGTTTATTAGGGCTAATAAACCTCTGTGAAATCCATCCTTTCATGATACAGGCTGCTACACAAGAAATGTATAGCATACCGCTAATTATAAATGCAGGAGAAAGTGACTCTTACATTTAGATTAGATTACTTGTATTAAGACATGTCTTATGACACATTTGTCTTTTTGTCTCCTACCCTCATATTTTTAATGTTCTATTTTTCAAAAGTCGAAGAAGGCTATATAAAAAAGTAAGCCAATTTACTTTTGTAAGTTGTGTGTCTGTAAGTAACACACAGTTTTACAAAAACCCAATTAAAAAGTAAATATCCCCTTTATAAAACTCCTGTATTTTACTGGAACATACACACAGAGGCATTTGTTGAAGAATGTGAGCATACTCCTTTTGTTAGATGAACATTTCTTTCATCTCACAGAATGATGATGATGTTATGAAAACGTACGAGAGGGGGTGGCAACAAAGAAAAGAAATGGCAGCAGAAGGTTATTGGGGATGTAAATCAAGGCCACAGGAAGGGCAGAGCCACTCATTTCCTTTTTGGGGCCAGGTCTGGTCATGGTGCAGTACCACCTGGGACAAGGGACTCCTGGCTATGGGCAACCCTCAGAATGTGGTGGTAGCCTTGCTTCACAGGGATGTTCCCAGCTGGGAGACAAGCTGTCCCCCCCCTGCAGCTCAGGTGCAGCCTGACACGTTCCACCAAATTGACCACTGGGCAGCTGCCCCTGCTGTGCCCTCTCTGTGCCAGCACAGGCACTCCTGGGCCAGCACAGCTTAATTCCAGCCCTTCAGGAAGCTGTCCCATAGGGAGATGGACTGAAAGGGCATTGTACTGCTTTGGGGGTTGGTCTCTTCTCCCAGGTAACAAGTGACAGGACCCAGAGGAAGTGGACTCAAGTTGCACCAGGAGAGGTTTGGATTGGATATTAGGGAAAATTTCTTCCTGGAAAGGGTGGCCAGGCTTTGGAACAGGCTGCTCAGGGAAGTGGTGAAATCACCAACCCTGGGTTTTGAATCATCCTAATAAAGGCGGACCACTGTATTTAGCAACAAAAATAAATGAAGCAAAAGACTGGGAATCCAGTGCCAAAAACTGAAGTTTGAAGCCTTGGGTCATAAAAGATTCACCAGATTCCTTGTGCAAAAGCTTTAAGATCAACTCGCTCTGCAGTTTCCTTAACAGTGTATTAACTGTTCCTATTTATAGTCACAATAAAACACTTGAGATAATTTAAAAGCAAACTGAAATCTTTTATCTTTTACAGCTACTTAAAGTTATGTGCAGCTATGCTCCTGTGAGGAGCAGGGAGTTGGAACTGATGGTCCTTCTGGGTCCCTTCCATTTCAAGATATTCTATGATTCTATGATTCTTCTGCCCTCTATCACGGGCTGGAGGAGACTGCATCAGGGGAAGTTTTTTTATCTGGATCCTGTGAAGGGGAGGACAAATAGGAAGAAGCACAACAGGACAGGGAACTGTTCTTCTAAAAAACCAATTTCTTTCATATAAAGCCATTGAGAAAAGCAGACACCACTGGCAATATACATTGTTTGCAAACAGGTTTCAGGTTGCAACCAGTAGTTTCAGGCATGAAATGCAGTATGATCCTTTCATTGTGATTCCATCATGCCTGGTATGACATAAGACAAATCTCTAACTCTCCAGATATTTTCATTGTTCCTTGCAATATACCAGGCTATTAGGATTAACTACATTATTTTCTGACCCTTTCCAGTACTGCAGCAGATACTGGTGTGAAATCTCTTACTCTAGTAATTCTATAGCAATATCTTACCAGCCTTAATCCTATTGTCTTTCCAGTCAGCTTCTACTTTGTAGTCAAAGCATCATATACAGCAATACAATTACTCTTGCTTGTGTAATGAGCCTAAACCAGGAAAAGATGGAAATGTAAAGGTAGTGGTGGTGGTGGTGGTGGAGGAGGAGGAGGAGAAGGAGAAGAGGGAGAAGAAGGAGGAGAAGGAGAAGGAGGAGAAGGAGAAGGAGAAGAAGGAGAAGGAGAAGGAGAAGGAGAAGGAGAAGGAGAAGGAGAAGAAGAAGAAGAAAAGAAGAAGAAGAAGAAGAAGAAGAAGAAGAAAACTCAAAGGTTAAATGAAGTAGTCTCTCTGACAGCCCATCCTTTAAAACAGGTGGAGAAAACACAAAATCCTTTAACAAGCTGCCGGTGGGCAACATTCTTGACCAGATGTGCAAAAAGGGAGCCCCAGGCTGAGGAGCAGACTCAAAATCCCCAGCCTAGGGGACAATAATGATCATATTAGAAAGGGAGAAATGCAGGCAAAATATTTCAGAGTTGCTTAGTTTTAAGGGTAATAAACAGTCACAGGTGGTCATGCAGTTTACCTTGCCAATAAATGATCTGTAGATCTTTAACTTGATCCAAGTTTTATGCTCCGTTGTTCTCAAACTCTACCTGATAAGTAACCAAAAGGCACAGCTCTCACAGCTCCTCAGCTGGCATGATTTGATTTCCTATGGGAGTGCTTGAAAGCTGCTGCCACCAGCCCACAGCAGTTCAAGCAGGGATACCTTAAAGACTTTGGAGACATCCAATAAACTTTGGAGCCTAAATTTTTTCCCATGAGATTGTGAACTTCTCCAGATGGGATTGAAGTTCTATGCCAACAAGTATCACTGCAAGGGAGAAATAAGACAGCACTGAGCTGTTGTTGGAACTCTGTCCCAGTCTACTGGGAACACAACACAGGTAGGATGTCACACACAGTGACTTCCACATGCATCCCATTCTGGAGGGGTTTTATGGTGGCAAGGAGTTTCCTTCAGCAATCTGACATGCCTAGAAATTTTCAGTTAATGTTTATTGTGGAAGTAGCAGTGTCCTTAGCCACAGAAAAATTAAAGGGAACAAGCTATGAACAGCATGTCTGGTGTAGTTCATCCAGAACTGAGCCAACACTGATGCCCATGTGTCCTCTTTTTCCTTTTTACTTCCCAGAAAGAGGCACAATCTTTATTTTTGTCTATACTGGTAGTTTGCCTAATATTTACTTCAGTTTATATGTAAATATTTCACTGAAGTAATATCAGCTCCAGCAGCAGTATGCTTTGTTGTTTGGTTCTTCTTGTTGACATCAGGGAGGGAGATGTGCTGTCTTTAATATTTCACTATATACAGTCAGAAGATCGCCAAAATACTGCTTTCATCTTTGAGTACATCTCACCTTTGGAAGAACTTTGGGGGGAAATACAGGTGAGGAGCATAGGTGTAGAAATGCTTCTGTGGACAGCACCAAATTGTCTGATCTCATGATCAGAGGACTGGAGAGCTTCTTCTACGAAGACGGGCCGAGAGAGTTGGAGTTGTTCAGCCTGGAGAAGAAACGACTCAGGGAGACCTTACTGTTGCCTTTCAGTACTTCAAGGGGGCTTATTACTAACAGGGGTAATTTTTTGGCAGGGCCTGTTGTGATGGGACAAAGGGTAATGGTTTTAAACTAAAAGAGGGTTGGTTTAGACTAGACATAAGGAAGAATTTTTTTACGAGGGTGGTGAAACACTGGCACAGGTTGCCCAGAGAGGTGGTTGGTGTTCCATCCCTGGAAACATTCAAGGTCAGGTTGGATGGGGCTCCAACCAACCTGGTCGGTTTTGAGATGTCCTTGCTCATTGCAGGTGGGTTGGACTAGATGAGTTTTAAAGGTCCCTTCCAACCCAAACCATTCTATAACGGTCAGCATCCCCCTCAATTTCTTAGTCATTGAAGTGCTATTGCTTGGGAACTGTCTCACAACTGTCTCTTCTCCAGCAGGCAGCAGAACATGTTGACAGCTGTAGATTGCTTCTTGCCATCTTCACTAAGCAATGAACAGTATTCTTTAATCGAGTTTGTCTCAGTTTTCTTTTCCAGTGCTGTAGTATACGATGAGGTGCTAATAAGTTGCTGAGCTAAACCCAACCCCTGCCTGCTGCCTTTGCACAGAAGTCTGCAGCAGCACCCACTTCAGTGGAGACAAGTTCATCCTGGTTTGCTCACCGAACATTGTTTTTGCTCACCGTTCGTGTTGTTACGCCCCAGAGGTGTTTGGGCCCTAGAGCTCTGATGGGTAGCTACCTCTGTGTAGCATTAGGAGATGAGCTCCAGCGGAACTCATGGGAACAAAGGATGCGGCTGCCGGCTGGAAGAGCCATCAGCCACAAGGGGGAAGCAGCGACCAGCGTTACAAGCACCAACCACTGCAGCTGAGGATTTTGTTCTGATTGTGATAAGCTTAGAGGAGAGGTATCTCAGAAATATAAACTGGTGATAAGTACAAGAGTGAAGAGGCGTTTTTTCAGCAGCTGGACAGCTCGGGTGATCTCAGCACAGGGCTTTTGGGGTGCGTGACTGCAAATAGCTGCCATCACTGTTCTCACAGGCCACCAGCTCTCTTCAAACTCTTCCACCCACAGACTCCTTGTTTCCGAAAGCACATTTACTTCTAGTTTACTTTCCCTTTTTGTCGCAGCACTCAGCTGTTTTGTAGTGAAGTGGCCATTGCCTCATTGCTGAGCTACCCTAAATTTCAGTTACTTCTTAGCAGATCCATCTGCTGTCTCAGATATGCAGTGAAAGCTCCTGGACCAGGCAGTAAATTAATGACCAATAAACGTGGGCCTTGGCATGCACACCAGCAAAGCCTTCATATCCAGCTGCACCATAACTTCAACTATAAACTTGACTTTCATCCTTTTTTCACAGCAATAACTCAAATTCCTTTGATTTCATCACAGTAACTGAACCACTGTTTCTGCCTTGTATCCTCTGCAGAGGAACACTGTTTTCTCATCCTCACGCAGGAGTGCTCAAACCCATGCTTTAAGGAGCCAGAGGATGGTGAAGGATTGTGTCAAATACAAATAGATTGAGGATCTTTTATTACAGGAACAAGGATTTCCAGAGTGTCTGAACACTGTCCTAGACCAGCTGGATTGCGGCTCTTCACAGAGGGCAGGAAGATGAGGGAAATGAAAAGCAGCAGACACGTAGAATAAGACATCTGAGGGATTCTGGAGGAAGGCAGAACATCCTACAGAACACACTGTCAGAAGGAATATCCCCAGTCTTTCAGAGGGATGGTCACTTTTAACCTACATCTTTAGTTAATGTTCTGCACTTACCTGTTTAACAGTGCTCTTTCCTAAGAAAAAAACTTTACAACATATTCTTTTCCCAGCACCAAGACCAAAACTTTTCACCTGCCAATTTAAAAAATGTACAATTTGTAAAACCAAAAATGGTGCAATTAGCTTGGAAAATCTGAATAAAGTAGCAAATTCCAGTTCTCCCATCCACCTTGCCCAAGCTACAAAACAGTGCAGAAATACGTAAAGGTTTTTATTAATTGTTATTGTTTAACAGCTGAGTGACAATTTTATAACAAAAATAAGTTCATTAAATACTTTGAAAACAAACTATTCTTGCATTGTATATAAATACGCGGGCAGTTCCAAACAATTAACCAATTCAGAACAAGTGCTGGGCAAGATAAAACTTACATTAGAATTTTCAGCATAACAACCTACAAAGGGGTAACATTTCAAAAATACATTGCACAGCTACAAACATGAGTTTTGGTAGAAACTAACAGGACCAGTGCTTCTAAACCAGTTATACACTTTTAAAAAGCCTTTTGAAATAACTCTTCAGTCTTAATACAATGATCTTCAAAGTATCCATGAACAACAGTTCAATTAGTTGTACAAATAAATTACACTTCTAAAAAAGAGGAAGTGAATACCAAACCTTTACTACAATGCATCCAACCCTGTACAATCAAGCGTGTAAGGCTGGAATGTACATATTTATACTGAAAAAATAGTATTTTATCCTTGATTACAGTTTCTTTCAACATTTTGAGTGATATGAGTGACAAATTATGAAAAAAATGAAAAAGCATAAAACCTTTGATCTTTTAATGCTAAGTTGTACAAATTCAAGGCATGAATCTCAAATACACCAGCACTGATTCGCTGTCTGCTCTCAGTCAGCTGAGCAGCCTAACTGCCTGCACGTACATGTGAAGCGTACCACAGCTGGATGGTCACTTTCCACCCTGAAGGAATTACATACAGGCTGTTATTCAAACTAATTTGCTCTCCTGGGCAATTAGAGCCCTGCAGCAGCTTGGCTCAGGGTGTCACACATGAGTAGTAACTCAATTGCGTTCTCATCTCCCAACCCGCATATGCTTGGCACCCAGACAAACTGTGGCCCTCCTGGCGTTTATGATCTCTCTTTTTTTCTCCAAGTTTGTCTACTAAAACTTTATTAAAAAAAGCAGTACGAAAAAAAGATTAGTAAGTCAACACAACAGTATAATTAGTACTACCAAGGTGAGCAAAATCTCAGCTGGAAAACCGAGTAGGTGGGAAACACCTATTCTGTTCAGGAATTTTGTTACGTTAGATACTTCTGCTTAGTAACCGGATTAAGTTGCACACACTTTCAAAAGATTTATCTGCTGTCTTCTGTGCTCAGACTAAAATGAAACCAGGAGAAAACAGTAAGAGAAAAAACCCACATCTGCAGGAGGATAGGTATTCACTTAGCTTAGATTGCTTCCAAGCCATGGTTCTAGATGATTGCCTGGAGAAAATGTGTTTGTCAAGTCTAGACCTCAGTAAATAATAAACTCCTAATTAATGAACTGACAACCTACCAACACTAATCAAAGTAACAGAGAAGACTAGATGTTATAAACAAAAGGGTAAACACTGCCCCTTTGAGGTCTAAGGCTGGGTTAGAAAGGAGGAAGAAAAGAATCATTATTTGAAATACATGGCACATTAGAAAAAAAGGTGGTTCCTACTGCTAAAAGGACTCAAAGTATACTCAAAGTTCTAAGAAATTTCAGGTATTGAAATGCACTGGGTTTAATTTGTTTGTTGTCAGATTTTTTTAATCTGGATCTGTTCATTTTCCTGTATTATTTTACTGTACCTATTATTTTATTTTTACCATATCTATTTTGTTTTACTAGCTAAATTAAAAAGCCCCCTTTCTTTAAAGTTTGCAAAGCTTGTATATCTGTAGGCTCTCACGGTCATGTGTATGTAAAGTGGTGAACCACAAGCACAAAATTTAAGAGCTGCAGAAAAGCGTATGTACTTCAGCTCTGGGAGAAGGAAGACAGGTGGAGAGGGAGTAGTGGCTACCAGTGCAGGCTGCATTTAGGTCCCCACCTGCAAATAACAAACAGGACCTGTCCAAGGAGCAGAGCCAGGTGCAACGGGAAGGAGTTTCCTGCAGGCAAACCAGGTGGCAGCCCTAGGAGGCAGAAGCAGCAGCATGGGGACATCCATAACAGTGGCACATTTTTGAGCTACAACTAAAACCTTGAGTGAGAAAAAAACAAGTATTCTTAAATTATCTCCAATATATGAAAATATAACTTCCATTTTATACATTCCCTAGTATTTGAGAATGGATCCCAAGTGCCAATGAGGCATCAGCCTGTTTCTTTATGTGTTATTTGAATTAGCATCTTTCGGATGTTTCATTCATAAAGCGCTATTTGTATATTAAGCTAGAAGACAATGCAAGCCCGATTAATCTGAAACACGATCGAACTACTTCCCCCCTCAGAATACTAACACACACACACACATTCACACATATATACATTTACATAATTGTACATACAGACACGTAAGATTTATGTGTCAAGCGGCTGGCTCCAACACCGTCTCTCCCAAACATCTGCCTCAAAATCAGTCTTCCTTAAACAATTTTTTAAAAATAATAGTAATAAAAAAAAAAGACTGTTGAGACACCATGTAAGATGTGAGAGATAAGGAGCACAATGTGCTGCTGCACCCAGGGGAGACAAACCACTGTTCTCTGTTGATGGAGTGTGAACATCAGTGAGGCAAATCCCCGAGTTCTGTTTAGCTGTTTCTGATACCTGTGGGATTTGGTGTATCTCTATACTGCAACACAAACACGCGGAGTTTAAGAGCATGCACAGCTCACCAGAGCATCTGTTGTTAGTGAGAGGAAAGGCACCAGCACCGCACATGTCCCATGCAAATACAAGTGCAAGGAGGAGGAGAGATGGCAACACAGCAGAAGAATTTAACAGCTTCGGACTACAACTGTGATTGTCCCTACCATGCACGATGGATCTCACAGAATCCCACTGCTTCCCTTACTTAGCGTTTTCCTAACATGGCCTTTTCTACCCTCTTGAATTTCTGCAGTTCAACAGCTAGTTCCCAATATCTCAGATAGAGCCACATAAGCTTTCCATTTTGACTTCTGGTTCTGTTCAGCACATTGCCACAGTAGTTATCATGTTTGAAAATATCTTTTAAGCCACTCTCCACATGTAAAGCCATAGCAACAGGATTAGTTGCTGCTTTAACTAGCAGATTTTTCTCTATTTCTAGTCTTTGACTTCTGGGTACAATAAGACTGCAGTAGATGTCCTGTCTTTCTTTCAGTCCCTCTTCAAATTCTTTTAGTAAAATATTGGCTCTCTGTTGCCACTCTTCTTCCTTTGCCAGGCAACTCTGGTACAAGGTACCTTCTGCTCCTGAGTGCAAAAGGACTTGTTTTTCCCGCTCCAACTTCTCCTGCTCCTGTTCTAGGAGCTTTCTCTCCTCTACTAGCTTGCGGCTCTGGGACACGAGGGCTTCACGGTAACTGAGGGTCCTGTTGCGTTCCTTTTCCAGCTCCACCTCCAGATGAGCAACAGCACGACGATTCTCTGTGATTATATCCCGGTATTTGCCTTCCAGGTCTTTTTGTAAAGTCGACTCTTTTTTGTAGTACTCTTGTTTTTCTTTTTCTATTTCTTTCTGACATTCTCTGGTCCAGATCCAACCTGTCATATATAAATGAGACTTCAGATGTAAGTATAACATGTAACAGTGATGGGTATGATTAATTAGCTATGCCTCAAATGAAGCTACTAAGTGGTAAAAAACTCCCTTTCCTGCCCTCCCAAATGATACTCACTTCTATTTACGTGTCCTCACGGAATGTGTTTCTGTGGTCCCTGTTTCACAGTGAGTCACTTCAAATGATCATGCTTTCTCTGAAGTAAAGTACCCCTATTCTTTTACTGCCAATACTCGCACTACTCGGATTAGAGAAGGAAAATAAACTCATGGAGAAACAAACTAGAGGTTTATGATGCAGGTACTTCACAGAGAACTTTCTAGGCCCAATATATAAATATACATCAGCAACATCTGGGGTTGTTACCTCTGAGCTCTCCAACACATCCTGTGTCCATTTTTCTTGAGAGAGCTTTGTAAACTGGAGTTTATTAAATATGGATTCAACTCCATGTATGGAGTGGTCATTGCCTTAGCGATACCAACAGTGCTCTGCTGTTTATAGCGTTATAAACAAGAAGGCCTGGGGAAGTCCCCAGACGGAGCATGCCTCTATCACCGCAGTGCTTCAGGAGCCCCCTTGGGATGGGGGCCCAGCGCTACTTACGGAAGGCGGCCAGGCCCAGCATGGGGACCAGCAGGGCGTAGTTCCACCTGCTGCCGTCATCGCCGGGATCGCGCCGATTGGGCAGGATGTTCCAGTTGGGAGGGTCGTTTAAATTATTCATGAAGGCACCTGCGATACACAGAGGGGAGACGCGGCCTCAGCTGCGCGCAAAGGTGCCGGGGCCGCTCCCGCTGCCACCTTCTCCTCCCGCTGGAGCACCGGGAATTCTGCTCGAGCCCCTCGAACGCCGGCCCCGACACCTGGGAGCTCGGCCGCGCTCTGAGCGGCAGCCCCGGCCGCGACGCGGCATGCCGGGCCCATCCCCGTTCCCATCCCCATTCCCGGCCCCGTCCCGCTCCCCGCACGGCGGGACCCCCACGCACGAGCCCGGGAGCGCGCGGACGCCTGGCGCTGCCACTCAGCTGGCGGCCCCGCCCCGCCCCGGGCCGGCCCATCAGCGGGGAGAAGGAGAGGGGAGCGGAGGGGAGGGACAACAAGAGGGCTCGCCCGAGCCTCGAGCGCTGCCGGACGCACGGCCCCGCCCCCGGCGCGTCCTTTTCGTTCCGTTAACCCTCACCGCGAAACGCAGCCGTGAGAGGCGTCTGAACTCCACCCTCTGGGTGTGCTGGGTCTGCTTTCTGCCCTAGAGCGAAAATACAGTCTTTCCTTCACCCTTCTTTCCAAATCTCACGTTTACGAAATGGTCTTTCCCACAGCTTCGGAAAAGAATTCTGGCCTGTGTATTACGTAGTACTTCAGGCGCTGTCAGAAAAAGAGGCCGAATCTTACAGTATTGGAGAACTACATTTTTCAATATTTCACCGAGGAAAAATAAAGGCAGTAACACAATCCTAGGCTTTTTTTTTTTTTTAA